>CAUYRH010101659.1:0-61357 GCA_963574655.1 Perodicticus potto | reverse complement strand
AAAGTTAGTCAAAGCCTATGGTCCTTGGCTGTGGTCAAAAAGAATTGTGGAGCTGGTCACTGGGTCAAGAATCAAAAAAGCTGAAGCATAAGCCATCAGTGATGATGAACTTGCCCTTGATATAGGACTTTGTGTAGGCCCCAAACACTGGAAGTTCATTTAGTGGAGGTATGCAAAGCTATCACACGGAGAACAAATATGGGGTGTTTGCTGGTGCCCAGCCACTCTCTTTCCCTGGCTTTCCCTCACCTTTCTTTGCCTTCTAGCCAACTTCTGTTGTTTTCAGGAGAAAAGTAGGGACAGGACAAAAGTCTTCCTGTCTTCACTGTGGGACACGGCTGTGTACCTTTGTCTTTCAGGAGCAGAATGGGTCCAGTCTTTATGAACTTGCTGCCCAACTCAGAATTCTCCCTAAACCCAGGGTACACCCACATTCAGGGACACCCACATTCAAATGATGGGTCTGAGCAAGGCTTTGAGGGAAGGGAGAGAATCCAAGGGACCTTGTGATGGGGACCTTTGGACTGATTCACTCTACTGTTACTGTGACCTCCCCTGTTAGATTTCTTGGTGTATGTGTTTCATCTGTTGCTCCTGTGAACGCTCATCAGTGCCAGAGGGGAATGTTCCTGCAGGAAAACAGCCACCTGTAAGAAGCACTTCTGCCCATGTTGACCCTACCCCTAATGGCCACTTCCAGCTGGGAGCCTCTGTGACAGGTGCTCTGCTGAGGGCGGCCTCCAGCAAGGGAAGGCAACCTCTCAGAGGTGCCCTTCACGTTTTAAAACTGTTGTCTTCCTGACACAGCTTCCAGGTAAGTCACTTTTGGAAGCAGCTCTCGGCTTGTCATGGGCTCTTTATAGAAACAGGACGCCCGGCCTATGGAGGCCTCACATGCCCCTTTGGGGTGGAGCAACGGGGACTTAGTAACTGCCAACGTGGGAAGCAAACAACCAGTGTGGCTTGTCAAACAGAAACGGTGCAATGAAGCACACCACTGGCATGGCCCTTGAGTATCTTGAGTTTACCAGGTAGAAATGGCAAATGTCCTGTAAAGGACACTTCAACTCTTACCCTACAGCCAAAGCAAATGCTGATTCCTGGAGACCTCGTTCTGTTGCTCTAAATGCTATGGCCTGCCTCATGGGTAGCTCAGATAAGCTGGCACCAGAGAGTATTGCCTGGGATCCTGGGACTGGTCAACTGAGCAACAGTTATGCAGAACCACAAATGGTTGATTACGGCCCAGGGGCAGAAATCAAGGTTGTTCTCACAACCTTGGCCAGTGCTCCCTTTGGCCTAACACTTGGAAAAATATGAACTGCATATTAGAAAAGGATTTCTTTCTGTTGTCTGTGGGGGGAAAAAGAAATGTGGCTGCTAATAATAGCTTTCCTGTCATTCTCAAAGACATCCACAGTGAGTACTCACTCTCTGAGGGACTGCCTGGAGCCAGCTGCCGGTCAAGTTCACACTGCCCAGATCATGCCACTGTGCCCGCTTCATCATCAGACCACACATCACAACACACACGCCATCAAGAGCCAGATGTGGAGAGTGTTCAACGTATCTGATGCCAAGATTACCACCGCTTTCCAGTCTGGTAACTGTTGTCAAAAGTTGATGTGCCTTTTCATGATGAAGGGAGGCCCAGTGGGCAGGGTTTTGCCCCTGCAGCTCTGGCAAATGAATTACATGAGACTGTTATGTATCTCGGGGCTCCCGTAAGACTGTGATTGTGTCTCGGGGCTCCTGTAGACTGTGATTGTGTCTCCGGGCTCCTGTAAGACTGTGATTGTCTCTTGGGGATCCCAAAGGCCTCACAACTGTTGACACTTTTCCAAGTTACAATGCTGCTGTTTCTGCTCAATCAGCTGACTTCTGATGCACAGTTATGATCCTGAAACCAGTCTGTAGCATGTTTTTAGCTGCCCAGCCTACTGAGAATCTGAGCGCGGTGTGCTTATTGCTATTAAATGCTATTGGAAACACACTAGACTCTTTTGTTCATTTTTCTCCTAAAATTGGTTTTCACATTTCTGGCTTCAATATCATTTTTCCAGATGTTTGTTATCCCTCCGGTGTTTCCCATAGTCCCTTGGCTCCTGGTACTGTTACGAGTTCTTCAGCTCGGTAAGATCTCTGACTGTGTTTCTTTTGTCTCCTTCTGGTCAATCCAGCTCAGTAAAGAAATTTTGTGTCCAAACACAATATAATTCCTGGGAAAGAATTGCATCTTTTCAACCTCTTCTTCAGTAATGACCATGGTGAAGGTGGAAGAGGGTCAGACATACAGACCTATCTTTAAAATTTGGAATTTCACCCTGACCGTTCTTGAGCAGGAGGCTCCCTGCTTCCTCCTAAACACCACCCTCAGGGTATGCTGGGTGGCAGCCCAACAAAAGTGGGTGTAAGAACTCAACTCAGTTCTGGTTCTACCACCCCAATTCTCCTGATCATTCACATTTCCAGATCATAACAACAATGATTGCTTTAATAAGTACATTTACATTTGTGGGACATAGGGCTTTCTGTAAATTTTATAAAAATGGCCCTATTCCTCTTATATATGATGATCACTAATGAAAGTTCTAAAGGTTTTAAATTGAAAATAATAGGAAAAAAAGGTGAAATTACAGCTGCTGGAATGGAGGCCAATTTTCTGGTGTGGGAGTTCAAGAAAACAACCTTGGCACTGGGTGAGGAGCATCTAGTCTCCGCATGTTGGCCTAGGACACCTGGGCTCACTGGCCAAGCCTGGCGTTGATGATACAATCACCCTGAAATTCGTTCCTTGTCCGTCAAATCACCACCTAATTTGTACCTCAAATGGAGTCTGTATTTTTCCTATGGGTGGCCAAAGTTACAACAGACAGGGGCTGACAGGACCCCCTGACTTCCAGAGTATCTCAGCTGAGCTTTTCCAAGATGTGTGGATTCCTCAGCAGAAGTGAGCATTTAACAGACTTGGAGACCTTATCTGTATGGGGAAAAGTGTTTTGCTAGAATATAAATTCCTTAATAGATTTTAACTTCTTGAGTGTAAATACCTTATTTCTTCATTACGTTAATGTGCTTTAATGCAGTTTTGTAGAACTTGACAATATTTTAGTCTAAACTTAACCTGGCATATAAAAGGCACTGCTGTATGAGACATATAAACCTCTGAGTGAAAAAAAGTACTTGAAAAATGAAATGACATCCCTTATAGCACTATACATATCAAAACCGCATTAGATTGCCAACTAGAGGATTTTTATATATTTTTTATGTTCTCTTCCAAAAGAAAACTAGCACAAGTGTCATGGGAACATGAGTTAAGGTAACAGTTTTATGTGTAAAAAAATGTATAACTGGTCTCTTTTGGCTTAATTCAATTAATAGCACTACTAGTAGTGGCATTTGTATTATTAATTCTCTCTAAAACCGACAGCTATCTTTTATTTCATGCATTATAGCTGTTCAAAGACTAGGGTTTAGAGAGGGAGTCAATTTGTATGGACTAACTCTCCACGGAAAGTTTTACAATAGTGTTTTATCGATAACTTTCAGTTGACTAAGTAATTGCTATTTCAGGCCCGTTTGCCCCGAAGAGTTTTTGTTCTGAATCTGTGATTTAAATGCATAACAAAGGCAAAGAATATTTAATGGTACTTGCTTTGAAATTAGAATGTGATTACTTTAAAACACTATGGATCACTTTATTGCCTTAAAGTATTTTTAAACTGCCATCCTTTTTTAATGGTCTCTGTAACTGCATGCTGGAAATAAGAACAGCTACTGCAGAATTCTCTTTGGCTGAGAGTTGGGTGAAGACCAGCAGGGAATTGCAGGAAAAGATGTTATTTTTTAACCTGGTGATCATTAGGTATTTTCTGTGCCTCCCCTACAGCTCGACACAGGGGCATGCCCAGCACAACACTTTCAGCTTAATTGGACCAACTGGCAGTGTAAGGTCACCACCACTTTTCATTTGGGGACGCTGAATGATTTGGGGATGGGACTCATAAGTATGAACATCCCTCACACACACATGCATTTCATGCTGTATATCTTACTCCTTGAAACATGTTAGAAGAATATGAACTGTTTCTGGCAGATAACAAAGTCTGAAAATCTTTGTGAAAAAATAAGATCTGTTTTCTGAGAGTGTGGTCGGCTCTCAGGTGATTTCCCTAGAAACAGGTCAAGTTAAAGAGGTCTAACCTGGCCATACGTTCCCTGGTACGCCTCTGCAATCAGCAGCCTTTGTGCATTGCAGCGCTGGGTTAGAATGCCGATCAGCACGTCTTTGTCACAGTCTGGAAAAGAATAATATCGGAAGATTAGTAAAGTTGCTACTTTTCAGCCTGTTATCTAAGGACCAATGTCCAAGCATTATCCCTGATGGTACGTTCAAGCAGAGAGCAATTTGAAACCAATACTGGAAATCACCTTGAGAGGGGATACCCAGAAAAAGGAGGGTCAAAGAGGACAGAGGTCTTCTCAAGGAGGGCCCAAAGACACCGCTGCCAGGTCCTCCCGGTGGTGACTCAGCTCTTAGGAATTTGTAGAAACTTAACTTACTGGGACCTGGAACTAACATTTGCTTCTGCTTCTATAGACGCCAAGTCCACTTCTCCAGCTTGATTCAAACTCACCAATGAACCAGCCTGAGCCAGAGAGGAGACCTTGTCTCTAAAACTAGCTGGGCATTGTGGCGGCGCCTGTAGTCCCAGCTACTTGGGAGGCTGAGGCAAGAGAATTGCTTGAGGCCAAGAGTGTGAGGTTGCTGTGAGCTATGAGCTGTGATGCCACGGCACTCTACCAAGGGTGACAAAACACAACCAAACAAAAAAAACCCGAACTGACCAATGAGAAAGGTTCCCATGGGCTGGAACTTTTTGACTGGCGATAAAAAGGAGAAGACTGAGCCAGACTGGGAGTATGGCCTTCTTAGACTCTAGTTTGCCCTTGTTCTGCCACCTGCAATAAAGCCCTTCCTCTTTTAAACTTGGTTTTGGGGTATTCTTTCTCTCCAATGGGCCTCATCATCCTGCAACAACGTAACAATGCCTGATGAAGCCTGGGTTCTTCCTATCTCTACTTTTAGTGCTATTACTACAGAATTCTTCCCTTCCTTTAAAAAGATCAAATAAAAAGTAGAGGGGAGTAAAGAAAATATACTGTTTCTTCACCCCTTTTTGCCCCACCCCCAAAAAGGCTTCCTTGACCTTTCAGTTGATTAATATTTGTATGGGCACAACAAGATGACTATAGTTAACAATAATTTATTACATTATATGATTTTAAATAGCCAGAAGGAATTGAATGTTCCCAACACAAAGAAATGGTAACTGTTTGAGTTGACAGGTGCACCAGTGACCTTGATCTGATCACTTCCCTGAGAACACCACTGTGGGCTCCATTAATATGTATAATTCTCATGTATCAATTAAAAATGAAAAAGTAATTATGTGACTAATTCTCACATAAATTGGATTCAATTTTGACCAAAGTACATTACTTAAACATTAATTTTTAATTCAACTTGTTAATATGCTGTTTAGGATATTGAATCCTCATTTATAAGTGAAATATGTTTGTAATTTCCCCTTTATAATAATATATTTTCTCCAATTCTGATATCAGTTGTATCCAGATTAAGTAGAATGATTTTGAAGTATTTCTTCTTTTTCTATTGTCTATAAAATTTGGCATGATCTGTTTTTTGAAATTATCTTTTACTTCTATTTATAAATATTAGTTGTCTATTTTTAGAGACTTTGGGGAAAAAAAATAAGTTAACTGACTCCATACTGAGCCTCAGAGTCAAGGCATTCTATAATAGACATACTCTTATCTGACAATGTGAATGTTACTTTCTTTGCATTATTATTATTATTATTGCTTAATATTTTGATGCAGCAATTGTCTGATTTCTTTTCTGAATGTATTTATCTTTGTTCATTCTTTATATGGTTTTTGTTTCTAGTCCTTATCTTAAACATTGTTATTGTTATTAAATGTTAAGCCTTTTTAATTCTGTGAAGGCAAAAAATGGAAACCTAATTAAAAAAATAAAAATGAAAAGTAATTAAGCAATAATGGGCTCAGCATCTTTTCATTGTACAATTTGAGAGAGAAGGCCTACAACGAGTATGTATTAATGCAAAATGACTGCTTTTGTTCAGAACCTCCAGAGGAAGGAGCAGTATTGGGAAAAGAACTCACGGGAGGGCAAGGCGTCTGTACGCTTGTCTCACCTGCCAGCCACTAACACTACTTTCAAGATAAAACTGACCACTAAGCTTCTTTTTAAAAGTTAGTATTCGTACTAATCAGTTCTCATCCCAAGAACCTACAAATTCAGCTACTTTTCCATCTGTCCCATAGCTTTATATGCATAGAATAATGTTACTTTAGCATTTTCTTTTCTTTCCTTTTTTTTTTTGTGCAGTTTTTGGCCGGGGCGGGGTTTGAACCCGCCACCTCTGGTATATGGGGCTGGCACCCTACTCCTTTGAGCCACAGGCGCCAGCTGGCATTTTCTTTAACAGCCTCATGCACAGATCAATTTTCTCCTCTTTTTCTCTGGAGGTATCATATTATGAATTCGTTAACATTAAGCTCATGGCCAACAGCACTATAAGTCACACTTGAGTTTCACTTATGTAACACAGTATTTTTTCCTGAATCCTTTTTTGTGCACAGGAGCGCTGGACATCATTCAGCTGTATGCTCAAGGCCATTTTAAGCAGTAAAATCACTAACAAAAAGCATAAAAGTGCAAAACTGTGGCACTAAATAGACTGCAAAATGGACTTGTTCATAGGACGAGAGATAAAACAAGCTGGCAGAGTGTCAACCCTTGTTTGATCTCAACTAGGAACAGGGCATTCTAGTGACTAAAATGTTTCCCATCTTTTCATGTCTGCAAATGACCATGAAATCATCGTGAATATTAATTGGTTGGTTATAAATACGTCAATTTTAGTGAGTGGATAAATTTGTAAATATGGAATCCATGAATAATGAGGATTGACTATATAGCAGATGGATAAAAGTGGCCTACTAGGTAACCAAATTATAATTACTAGAATTTCAAATTATATCTAAATAGTGCTGGATGTGTTATGCCCAGACCTCGTAATCCCCAAAGACCACCAGGGAGCCGAGTCCGATGCAAGAGCAAAAGAGCCTTTATTCCAGCTCGAGCCAGGACGCTGAGGGGCTCCGATGCAGCGGATCCAGGCTGAGAGCCCCGACTCCTGTGTTTCAGGGGTTTTTATTGTGGTTACAAGAGAGGTGGGGGCTTTCCACTGCAGCAGGACAGGGGGTTTACCTACTTCATAAGTTGCTCTGTTGGCTAAGCAGAGCCGGGCGGCTAACTGGGGCTTGGTGGTTTCTCTTGCTGAAGTCTAATGGGCTGGGGGTAGGGTGCAGGTGTTTGGGGTTTTTCTAAGATGGTGGCGGGTTATAAATTGGAGTTACTCCTGCCCTCTCAGATGCTACTTAAGAAACAAACTTTACATGTGAAGATACAGATAGATTAGAAGTAAAGAGAGGGAGAATGATATACCATACTATCAAAATAAAGAAAGTTGCAGTAGCTGTATTAATTTAGAGCGAGAGGCTTCAGATCAAAGAAAACTACCAGGGATAAGAAGGGTCACTACATAATGGCAGAGGGGTCAATTCTCCAAGAAGACATAACAAGCCTTAACAGAAGAGATACAATTCTCTGCAATTTCTTTCAGAAAACAGAAGCAGGAGGAGTACTTCCTAACTCATTCTATCATGGAATCATTACTTAAATATCAAAACCAGAGTAAGAAATTACAAAAGAAAAATAAAAAACAGTGATCAATGTCTCTCAGGAACATACATGCAAGACTCTTCAAAAAAATTATCAAATCAAATATAACATGGTATAAAAAGAATTATACTTCACAATTAAGTGTGTTTTTATTTTTTTAATTTATATATATGCAAGGCTGGCTTAACATTCTAATATCCAATAATGTCATCCATCACATCCATAGGCTAAAGGGAAAAAATGCGATTTTATTGACAGATGTAGGAAAAGCATTTGACAAAATCCAGCAACTATTCGACATATAAACTCATGGCAAACTAGGCATAGAAGGGACCTTCCTCAACTTGATAAATAACATCAAAAAAACCTAGGGCCATCATAGTTAAGGGTAAGAAAGATCAGGAAAAAGCTCGGAATGTCCACTCCGAACAGCACTGAGTGTTTCAAAAAGATTCATTTTGACTTGGGTACTCTTTTTCCAAGATTTAGGAATGTAGGTTTAAAATGATTCTAGTTGTTAAAGATCTCACAGGGCTCATCCGACAATTGCTTGTGTTGATAGATACAAAATAAGTACAGTTCTAAGAATACATGGACAAGGGAAGTAGCTTCTAGTGATGAGGAATTGGAAAGTAGATAGCAATGCCAGGGCATGTTAATTGAGAAGTATTCTGTTTTAAATCATCAGCATATTTTCATATGACTTAAGACAATTTCTGTTGCAACTAATCATTTCATTTACTTTCGAACACATTTTTGCTTTCAAATTTTTTAAAATTATTTATATATATATATGTGTTTATTAGGTTTCCACTTTTTGCCTTCACAAAATTTAAAAGGCTTAAAATTTAACAAGAATAACAATATTTAAGGTAAGGACTAGAAACAAAAACCTCGCAAAGAATGAACAAAGATAAATACATTCAGAAAAGACATCAGACGATTGCTGCAACAAGGTATTAAGCTATAATAATAATAATAGTAGTGCAAAGAAAGTAACATTCACATTGTCAAATAAGAGTATGTCTAAGTGTTACAAGGGTACAAGTGAAAATTACTAAAGGTAGAATATAAATGTCTTCATATAGGGATTAAAAGGCCATGTAGGCTATGTTAAATAGTTTGATGAAAATATTTCAGATTGTATATAAAGTCAGCACATTGTGCCCCATGATTGCACCAATGTACACAATTATTATTTAATAAAAACTAAAAAAAAAAAAAAAAAGACTATGTCTATTACAGAATGCTTTGACTCTGCGGTTCAGTATGGAGTCATCAATCAACTTCTTATTTTTTTCCCAAAGTCTCAAAAAATAGACAACTAATATTTATAAATAAAAATGGAAGATAATTCAAAAAATCAGATCATGCCAAATCTTATAGACAACAGAAAAAGATGAAATACTTCAAAATCATTCTACTTAATCTGGATACACCTGATATTAAAATTGGAAAAAATATATTATTATAAAGGGGACATTTTTCTAATTAAAACTCAGTAGACAGAGAAAATCTTAGAGAGGGAAGTATCTTCTTCAATTGCACTTTGCAGGGTTAACCAGACAGATAGACATTTAAAGCATTTTTGGAGCTGTGTTCTCGCTCTCGTGTGCTACAGAGGCCAGAACGCAATCAAAACCCAAACTTCCTGAAATACCCCAGCCTGAAACACTGACAAGAAACAAGTTATGATAGTCAAAATGAACCCATATTCTTCTTCTTTTTTTTTTTTCGTTTGAGACAGATCCTCAAGCTGTCACCCTGGATAGAGTGCTGTGGCATCACAGCTCACAGCAACCTCCAACTCCTGGGCTCAAGCAATTCTCCTGCCTCTGCCTCCCAAGTAGCTGGGACTATAGGCGTCCACAACAATGCCCGACCATTTTTTGGTTGCAGTCATCATTGTTGTTTGGCGGGCCCGGGCTAGATTTGAACCCGCCAGCTCAGGTGTACGTGGCTGGCGCCTTAGCCTGTTAAGCCACAGGCGCCGAGCCAAAATGAACCCATATTCTGACCCTAAAATTGCAATGAAACTGGAGGAAGGAAAAACTTTTCAGTGAATAGATTGCTGTGCTCTGTAGCTTAACACAAAAATTGTTCTCCAGAAGAAAAAGTTAATTTATAACTTTTCATTACCTTGTCTTTATGTTTTTCTAGTGATGATTTGTAATTTAAAAGGCATAAAGGCTTTGCAAACTCCTAAAGTCAACTTTGGAGAGCATATTGAAAGTTCTTCATTGTTTTCCTGTGGGATGCTGAATTTAACACGCAGAGCAGAGCTTGCCCAGCAAAGTCCTGTGAAGGCCACTTTGTCTTTAAAGTTCAGAGCTTGCTTTCTCATGAAAGCCTTTGCATGTTTTATGCACACGTGTCTTTTAAGTTGCCCATGTTTATCTTTGTGTTCATCAGAAGTCTTCTTAAAACAGTAGTTTCATTTTAGGAAACTGTATGCTCATGTCTCCATATCATACCTTCGAGGTTAGATCTTTTAAAAAGGAACCCAACAGTTGCCTCCCTTCTTTCAGCATACCTTCTTTTTCTAAACTCTTGTCTCGTTTATTATTGATATTAATCACCTGTATGCCAGACTCCAAGCTGTGGGAGTTCACCCTCAAGTCAGGTGAGGCAAACACAAGCACAGAGCAAATGAGATGAGGGATTGGAAGAGCAGAGCTGGGGCCAAGACGCAGACTGGCCAGCTGGCTGCAATGCCGGTGCCCAGCGAAGGGCTCAAAACAGAAGGTGCATTTGAACAGGTGCTTGAAAGCAGAGAATGTAGATGAAAATCAGATGCGGGAAGAAAATGCCGTTCCAATCAGAGGGATTATTAGGCCAGTTTATAGGGATGTCAAAAAGCATTTTTTTTAAAAAAAACAGAAACCATTTTGGGGAATAGCTGGAAGTTTGATTTGACTGGAAGTAAAAGCAGGAAAAAATCAGGCTAGAACACAAAGGCGAAAGTCAAAACAGACTTTCATCCTCGGCTAAAGTGTTTAAGCAAAACATGTGAAGATTAGGTTTGCAATTTCTCAAAGAAAATCTGTTCAACATTATTGTCTTTTTCTGTAATTTTTTCTCATTTCACGTCTTTTCCTGGTTTTTTGTTTAATCTATGTCTACCTTTTGTAAGGCAGCAGAGATTTTATACCCACAGTGTAGCCCGAAAACAAACTAGAGCAAAAAAAATTGCAATAAAAGTCAATAGACTTGATGAGACTTACCAAAGCCTTGGAGTGCACTGCCTAGCATCTGGGCATCCATCATGGGGTTGAAATTGGGAGCTGGGAAGATGGTTCCTTGTACCTGGTGGTAACAATGAATGAGAAGGAGACTGTGGTGATTCACATTAAAAGTTTCCATATTCTTTCCCATAAATGAAACTGAAAATATCTTCTATATGTTTGATTTCCATATTTTTCCATATTTTTAATTCACATTAATGTTTGTGATTCACATTAATGTGAATTAAAGGTTTCCATATTTTTTTTCCATAAATGAAACTGAAAGTATCTTCTATATGTATGATTTACATACACAGAAGCCTATTAACTACATGTTCTACTTGTGTGTGTATTGTCAAGAGCAATCCATTGGCCTCCACTGTTCCATCATCTATTTTTCAGTAAGAAACCGTGATACCAGAACCAATAGTAGAAACACGGAAGAATCAAATTAAAAATATTTTTCTTCTTAACTAACAGTAAGTACTTTCTCAGGAATTAAAGATTATTTTAAAGGAACTGAAAAGATAATTGTATTGGGGTGATTCATGTCATGCACAGGAATTAAAAGTAGTACTTGCCACCAAAGCTTTTTGGACAAACAAGGCACTAAGATCTTATTAGAGAAAATTGAAATGTTTGAATTTAGATTACAGGATTCATAAAAATCCAAGGGCTGCAGATGGAGATTGTTTCATGGAAGGTCATAGCTGCAGAGGAAAACATAGATTCCCGACTAACATTGCATTTAAATTCCCTCTCTTGCCCATAACACAATGGCAGGAGCCCTGTGTCTGGCTTGTGATCCACACGGTCCATTGTGTCAGACAGAGCTAGGACCAGCCAGCACAGGACCACACCCACACAACAGGGTGTCATTTAAAAATTAGTACGAGGGGCAGCTTTCCCACTTGTAGTCGGTGTGCCCAGAAACACTGTGGGGAAAGTGCCTTCCTACAGCAGACGCGTCTATGGGGCCCTTTGAAGAGCTCGGACACTCTCTGGGCTCCCCTGTGGTGCTTCAGTCTTAGCTAAAGGTAAAGTCTTCCAGTGCCCATTGTCAAACAGTTGAAAATTAATTCATTAACGAGAACAAGACTCGACCATAATTTCTACTTAAATGAATATACATATGCCAATTTCAAAACCTCTATCAAAGGGTGGCCGGAGTTTCTCTCTGCCAGGTCCTTGACCTCAGAGATTCAAAGAATGAACCCGTGGACCATGTGAATAAGCAACAGAGTTTATTGATGGGAAGATTGATTGAAAGATCGATAAGCAAAAGAGGGGGGACAAGAACCCCTGGCAGTGGCGAGGGTACCCAAGAGTGAAGCCCCTGTGTCTTCAGTCGAGGGGGTTAAATGCTGCTTCTCTTATCCTGCAGACAGAGGGCTCTGGGAGTGCGTCACAATTGGCCAGGAGCCTGCAGTCAGAAATCGATCCTAAAATTGGCAAAGGGATGTGGTCCTTGAAGCCCTTGCCCTGGTGAGGGGGTGGGGCACGTGTGCGCCTACTCTGCTTTCTGGTGACCCTGCTTGAATGTGTCCTGGAAAGGGCCTGTTAGTGGCCAGACATGGTCATCTGTGACGTGACTGATTTCTGAGCTCACCCATCCTAGAAAATGGGGTTCCATGTTCAGGACTGAATGGGAGAACTCTGTATGAAAAGGACTTGTAAAATTAGGAACATGAAATGAAGTTTGGATTCCATTTCACAATATCAATAAGCACGAAGTTGCTAGTTGAAGCCTACCAACAACCACATGACTGCGTCATGGTCTTATTTGCATATTTAGAAATACAACATATGTTAGTGGAATTGAGCAGTTTCTTTCAATCATGATACTTACCGTATTTATTGTCTTGTCTCGGGAAAACAAAGCAGAAATTTGAGAGAGACATAAGAATTAGCCTGGAGAAGAAGATTTAGGGGAAGGGGCTGATCCCAGATGACAGGGAAGAAATTTACCCCAGCTGCATGTGTGAACAAGTGAGTGACCTGGTGCAGCTTGATTGTTGATGGATGTAAGTAGCAAGCTACAGAGACAAGATGACTAAAACATTTAAGATACTAAGTAAGCAAGTGATATAATTTATAGCTGGGCATTGTGGGGGGCGCCTGTAGTCCTGGCTACTAGGAAGACTGAGGCAAGAGAATCGCTTGAGTCCAAGAGTTTGAAGTTGCTGTGAGCTGTGATACCACAGCACTCTAACAAAGCGAGACTCTGTCTCAAAAAAAAAAAAAAAAAAAAAAGATAGTGATACAATTTGATTTGAATTCCAGTAGTAACAAGTTACAGCAATGTAAAAGGGTGAAACAGAGTTGATGCAGGTTGCCAGGACAATTAATTTAGAATCCCATTTGAGATACAACGTAGACCAGAACAGAGGCAAATAACATGTTTTCAATAAATACAGATTACTTGGTTAACTGCATGTAATTTAACTCACTAATTTTTTGAGACAAATTTTAACTTAATCTAGTAACAATTTAATTTGAAAGTCAGACACTGTTGATTCTATTTTTTTTTTTTTTTTTTTTTTTTGCAGGTTTTGATCAGGGCTGAGTTTGAACCCACCACCTCCGGCATATGGGGCCGACACCCTGCTCCTTTGAGCCACAGGCGCCGCCCAGATTCTATTTTTTCATAGAGTGTTTTTCACAATTTATACATTTAAAGCAACGCCCGTTTTGGGACACAGGTTTCTATTTTGCTCTGGTCTTCAGACAAATTGGGAATTTTGGACAAGCATACAGTTTTCAATGTGACTGTGAGAAACAATGTTTGTGTATTAAGATTATTTTCTTCTTCTTGCTTTGAAACTGGACAGATCCAGAAACAGTACCAATTGCCCAAGGCAAAGTCAATCCTAACGCTTGTCATTTCACTTTGAATTATCATAAATGAATCAAAATATCATCTTTGCTTCTAGTCTTCTAAGAATTTATGTTTCGACAGGGGAATAAATACTCCTTTTTTTTAGAAGACAGAACAAACAGCCCACATAAACTTACTTTGCAGAGAAAGCACAAGTAATTTGTACCTTTAAACAAATCTGTCTTTACCACTTTACTTTTCCGCTGTGGTTTCTTTCAACCAGGCAGGGTTGTGGAGACTCCGATGGGGAATTCGTCATCGGCAGAAGAGGCGAGGGACCCAGAGGGGACTGGGGAAGACTTGGGACTTTGCACTACAGAATCAGGCCACTTGATCGCAGGGGAAGACCCCACAAAGATCACAGGTTTTAAGTGACTTCCTGCTCCTTCTAGACTGTAAGTTTCCGAAGCCGTAGATTTTTGTGTGGCAGTATAAGTGGTGTTGTATTTGATTTGAAATCTTGCTGGTTTAACCTTTTCAAAGTTTTTAATAGATCCCAGCATTTGGATTGCATAAATTCCTTCACAAAATTAACCTGAAACTTGGCTGAATGTTGTATAATATATTGACCTCAGTTTTAGGTACTACCTCACAACATCTATAATCCACAATAATGGAAATTAGTTCTATATTATATCATGTTATAATTGGGATTAAAATTTATGTGCAAACTTCCAGTTCGATTACATCCTGGACAATGCGATAAAAGGTAATTATTTTCTAATCACTTGATCTCGGTCAGGAAAACCCTCTCCATTCTCTTCTTACCCTTATATTTCTAAAATTGGTAACATTTACTTTCTGTAACATAATCATAATACCCACAATTATCCAATAACATTTCAATAAATATATAGAAATCATTAATGGAGTTAAATTTTAAAACCAATTATTTTACTTAACCTTTCCTATTCTGGAAATGTTAATATTTTCTCAACTGTGTTTTGCCAACAAGAATGTTTTTTCCTCCAAGAAATGCTTATAAATGATGTTTTATTTGAAGTGAAAATCTCATGTTTGATTAGATCGCAACAGTGGAAGAAAGTGCATGGTTTGGAAATTGTATGTTTTCTGGAAACCAGGTTTAAATAAAAATCATGTAGCAAGTATTCACATCTGGGAATATTTCTAGACAGGAGCTTCATATCTTGCTTTTTCTCCTGCGAATCTCATATATATGGAGATTCATGTGGATGTTTCTCTGTTCCACTCCAGACCCATCTGGTAAGTGCTCTCTGCTCACAACAGTTGAATATATTATCTTCCATGAATTGTTCTAAAAGCTGCCATTTACAAAGCTTCAAGTATTGCGCAAAATTGGGTCACAGCACTGTATTTCATCCTCACAGCCACACTAAGATATTAAAGCGATGTTATCGCCTTTTTTGTAAACCAAAGGACTGAGGCACAGTGAAGCTTAGGAATTTACTGGAGCCACACAGGAAGAGATTTGAACCAAATTTATCTGGGTACCAAGCCAACACACTTACTTTCCCTCATTCCTTGCATCACTTAATTGGATGTGTATAAACTTTATTGCAACAGTGTCTAATCACATAAATAATTTGAGGGTCACAACCAAATTGCATGCTCCCTTAAACTGGAAATTACGCTTTGTACAGTACTTTCTATTTTTCAAAGTTCAAGGCAGAGCAACCTGTCTGGACTTATAACTCATCACTTGTTTGAAGTGTATGCAAATACTTCAAAATTAGTCAAAGAAATAGATATTCATATCTTTTAACTTGTCCTACACCTGCTGAAATATATACATTTGAATTGCAAAGCTCAGGGTAAGCTATCAAATCCAGGTTTTGGGATAAGGCGTAAATCATGCGGTGTAGAAATGGTCCTGTTGAATGGTGGCTGCTTTGCAAGAATTATAAACTCCCTTGAAGATCTGAAATTCTGTGATTATATGACAGGATTCTAGCCACTTCACCATAGCCTTATATGAGAGCATGTTAAAGGAACAGCAGTGTTAGGGGTCAAGTGCATTTTCACACACTTAGGTTTTATTACTTTGCTATTACAGCCAATTTCCAATTATGTGGATAAGCAGTGTAGATTTTTCTGACTCTTCTTACGAGGGTTTCTCTCTGAGTATCCGCCTCATTTTCTGAGGTAGTTTTGTTGTTGTTTGTTTGTTTGTTGTGAGACAGTCTCACTATGTTGCCCTGGCATCACAGCTCACAGCAACCTCTAACCCTTGGGCTTAAGCAATTCTCTTGCCTCAGCCTCATAAGTAGCTGGGACTATAGGCGCCTGTCACAACGCCCAGCCCAGCTATTGTTTTGTTGCAGTGGTCATTGTTGTTTAGGAGGCCCAGGCTGGGTTCAAACCTGCCTGCCTTGGCGTATGTGGTGGGTGTTCTCCCCACTGAGCTATGGGCATCGCCTCTGAGATAGTTTTATGAGCTGACCCTATTAGCCCCCTTTTCACTGTATCATATTATTTCCAGCCTTATTTTCTCATCACAAATTTAAATTTTTCTTACTTCTTTAGAAGTAAGAAAATAAAAGACTTCTTAGAGTCTTACACATTGTGGAAAAAATATATATCAGGGGAAACATTAGATAAAAAATAAGACTGTTAATAATTAAATACAAAAGCAAGCATTATAAACAGGAAATATTTCCAACTAGTTGAGTTTCCATCATCTTTGATAGTTTTCACAAATAATTATCTTGTATTAGCCAGATCATTTAAAATAAGTGTTATAAAAAATAGAGAAATACAGTGAACTATGAATATCATTTTTACTTCTTGATAGTTTCTCAAGAGAAAAAACAGAATATATCATCCAAGTGTCCTTACATATTTCAACAATATTTTCAGAATTGTTTCCCTTCCAGTAAGTCTCTAACAATCTTTTTTTTTTTTTGTAGAGACAGAGTCTCACTTTACGGCCCTTGGTAGAGTGGCGTCACACAGCTCACAGCAACCTCCAACTCCTGGGCTTAGGTGATTCTCTTGCCTCAGCCTCCCGAGTAGCTGGGACTACAGGTGCCTGCCACAACACCCAGCTATTTTTCTGTTTTGCAGTTCGGCTGAGGCCGGGTTTGAACCTGCCACCTATGGCATATGGGGCTAGCGCCCTACTCGATGAGCCACAGGCGCCGCCCAGTCTCTAACAATCTTTAAGTAAGTCTTTTACTAAATGCAGAATACAAATGTCTTCATATAATAACTAGGAAAATGCCATGAAGGCTATGTTAAACAGTTTGATGAAAATATTTCAGATTGTATATGAAACCAGCACGTGGTACCCCTTGATTGCACTAATGTACACAGCTATGATTTAATAATAAAAATAAATAAATAAATAAATCTCCTTCCACATTATGAAATGGCTCTGAAGCACAGAATATATTCTTTCAGGCTTTAAAGACCTTCCTTTGAGTGAAATACCAGGCGGGTCCTCAATAATTTAGGCAATAGCTCCCTATTCATTAGTATGACTCATTAGAAAGAGCAGAACACTGTTCCCATCCTGGAACCCACTGTTCCAGGGAGCAGTCACATCACCAGCACTTCTCCTCCAGGTTGGCCTCAGGGATTTTTCAGAGGCTGAGCGCACAGCTAAATCAAAGTGACTGAAAGAATTACAATTGCTTCCTCCCCAAAATAGAAAACACTTGGCTGCGCCACTGTGGGGCTGTTCATCAGATGATATTCTATATTATTATTTCAGCTGAAAGAGAGAAAAGGCTCATGCTTTTGTTGAATCCTTTGGAAAGCTTAGTTGCTTAGTATCCCATGCTAAAAGGCCAAGGACACACAGCCTCTGTTAGGTGTATCTCTACGGAGCTTTACAGCAACTCCCAGTTCTTACACAACAACAGCTCCTGCAGTAACAGCCTCACATCCCATGAAGTTTCTTTAAAATGCTGATGAGAAAATAAATCACTTTCCAACCAGACCCTCAGTGTGTGTGTGGTCGGCATGTCCTCCCAGGACCCTGGTTCTTCCACCCCCCAAAGCCTGTCTGGGTTGTCCCTGGTCAGTGAGCGTGGTGTACGCGGGTGGCTCGGCAGGGTCGGCTCCCACATGAGCCCTGAGCTGCCTGGATAGGCCATGGCCACCCAAGCTGGAGGAAGTGGGTGAATAATCATCTTCTTTGTTTGTATTAATCTTTCTTAAAAGTATGTCTAGCTCACATTTATTTCAGTGTCTAATATTAGACAACTTTGGTCTTTATTTAGAAGTTTAATGATGTTTTAGGGACAACAAGTACACACAAGGAATTTAACTCGTTTTTATCAATCAGCCTGTGGTGAAATTGTTTTCATTATATGTTCTTTACTTTAAAGGCTCTGTTTCAAACAACCTGTCTTTGGAGTTAAGTGAGGACTTAATGGGAAGCGACAGAGTCACACATGGGAGATTGAGTCTCTATTCATAAGTTTGGTGTGTAGCTGGTAATACTAAACGTGTGGTAAGAAGCCATGGAGAGACGTGATTTATTCTTGCTAAAAGTTTTAAGGATGCAGAATATATTTATGTATTTAATCATCAGGTGCATTCTTTTTTTTTGAGACAGAGTCTCACTTTATTGCCCTCGGTAGAGTGCTGTGGTGTCACAGCTCCCAGCAACCTCCAGCCCCTGGCCTTAGGCGATTCTCTTGGCTCAGCCTCCAGAGTAGCTGGGACTATAGGTGCCCAACACAACACCTGGCTATTTTTTTTGTTGTTGCAATTTTGCCAGGGCTGTGTTTGAACCCACCACCCTCAGCATAGGGGGCTGTCACCCTACTCACTGAGCCACAGCCACCTGGAGGATACACTTGTTCCCCAGTTGTTCAAAATAACTTTGAGAAAACTACTTTAGAATTGCCTTCAGAACTATGTGAATATTTATCTATTAATGGTAGATTTAATATTTACAATTAGCCAAAGATAGGATTAATGAGATGCAGAGTAATATAGTTTGATACTACCATTGTGTGTATGTGAAGAATTCACTATGATATTGTGAACTTTCAAGCAGTTTCTAAAATTAAATCAAAACAATTGCTAGAAAGTTTCATAGTGTTTCATTAACAAGTGACTTGAATTGATCAAACTTTACTTAGCTATTATGTTACAAAGAGCATAAATTTTTTAAAATGTGTATAGATTTGACTTAAACACATCCCTACTTCTGTAAAAACATGCAGCACTTGCCTTCCTAGCCCTGGTGGGTAATTATCCTATATGGAGAAGGGCCCCAGTTTCTAATGCCACCTTCACACCATAATGGACATTTCTTCTTAGTTGTTAGAACATTTGATGATTGCATATTAATTAGATTTTCTCCATGAAATAGTAAACAAGACATGATGATTTAAAATAATACCTTTTGTTAATTTAAAGTTAACAAATCTCTCATCCATATCTGATTTAGTAGGTTAGGCGCTGAAAGTCCCAGAGTATTTATTTATGTATTTATTTTTCCTGTTATCCTGGTGGTAGAGGAGGCTGTAATAAACATCACACCTATAGTTCTTACTTTAACAAGAACTGGCCTATTACTGCCTCTATGTAACATATTTGGCTTGAAGGGAAGCTATAAATGTAATTTGCACAAAGAAGGGTAGGTTCCGGGGAAGGCAGGTGGAACGCAGCGATTTTGTCCAAATCTCCAAGCTCGTCTTACTTCTGGTATCAGTCTTTGGGTTTTGTGCACACTTATCAGTCGACTGTTCAGTAGTGACTTCTTAGGCATAGATTTGAAAAACAAAATTCTTTCTTTATGCACCGATTCCACTTACATGGACTGTAACTTTTCCCAAATTTCAAACCCAGTTCAAACTCTGCCTGTTATGTGAAGTCTTTCCAGATTTCATCAAGCATTATTTGTTATTTCCAGTTCATCCTGTTACATGTGGCCTTTTATTTATTGCACTAATCTTTACCTATAAATTTTAAACTTCTGGAGGACAGGTACCTTTCTTATCATGCTTTCCAAAGCATCTAGGGCAATACCTTAGATGTAATGTAAGTTCAAAGAACGTAACACAAGGGTGTCCAGCCTGCGGCCAGGGGGCTGCATGCAGATTATTTGAGGGACATTTTGCTTATCTGTGGTGTTGGACCTTGCAAAAAGTATGCATAGAACATTTCTTTTGCTAATCAGCTTTTATTAGTGTTTGTGTAATTTAACTTGTGGCCCAAGATAGCTCTATTCTTCCAACGTTCAGGAGAAAAGAAAAAGGTTGGACATTCCAGGATAAAAATATGCATTCCACACTGACGTCTTCAGTTTACCCAGTAATTTTAAAAATTCATTATTCACATAACCAGGCTATGCTCTAAGCGTTTTCACCTGCATTTCCTAGGTAATCACCTCCATAGCCTGAGACTAATATTATTAATCTTATTTCACACATGAGGGGATTATGAGGCTGAGTAAGTTGTTTAAAGTCACATAGGTAGTGTGTTATAAAGCCAACACTCAAATCCAAATTTAACATCATGGTCGGTGCCCTTTCCATTATAGCTGTAATTTATGTAAAATAAAATAGCATATACTATTGAGCTATTGAGGCTTTTCTTTTTTTTCAGCTTTGCAAGAAAAAAAGAAATTTCCATCTACAAAGGACCCTACAGGTGAACACAAAATTCTAAAAGCATGAGCTCACTCTTATTTTTCTGTCGGTTTGGAGAGGAAAAGCTGTGTGTGGCTGTATATGAGTGTATAGGTGTGTGTGTACATATATGAACGCGTATACGTGTGTATAAATATGTGGAGTGTGTGTACATGCTTTTGTGTACATACACACTGCACACACGTATACATACATGCTTTTGTGTGAGAGTGTGTATGTGTGTGTGAGTATTAGAGGGAAGGATTTAGAGCAAGAAAGACAGGCAAAAACAAGTTCCCACTGGCTGGGTTGCCAAAATGCGTTGAAGAATAGAATGCCTCATACTTAATTTCAAGTTATTTCCGGAACCCCAACATAAACCCCTCTATTGTTGTGAAGCTTCGACAGAAGTGGTTTGGGGTAGGTTTTTATCGATAGTATTTGGGGAGACTGAAGGAATCAGGGTTTTCCAGAATGCACACATGTGCTGTCTGGATGCTTCCTAAAGTAATTAATAAAAAGAAATAAAAATGTAGAGCTTCAAGAGAACTGTTGACCTTTATTCCCTGTGTTCTCCTACCCTAAGAAAAGAATCTTTAGTGAAGGCTCTGAGGTAGAATTTTTGTGAACATAATTAGAATCGTAAAGAAGAGGACTATATGACTTTAGCTTTGTCTGTGTTATGCCTGTAATGATAATATCTGTGTGTGTGTGTATAGATATGTTGTTACAGGCATAACAACAAATATACCTGTATACACATATACCTGTGTATATATACGGGTGTGTATACATATATATACACACACAGGCACATATATATAATCTAGTCAAAATTTAACAAACTGCTGGCTAGTTCATTAGCACTAGTACAGCTAGTGGTATTAACACTGGTTTAGTTACATTTTTTAAAATCAATGCAGAAGTATTTATAAATATGAACCAATCACTCAATTAGTTGCTATCTTCCATGCCTTTCGTATCTTTACATGTAGGCATAAGATATTTGTTTCCAAATGGAATCACTTTTACATGTTATTTGGTAATGTGCCTTTTCTCTTCTTAATATACCACTGTATGTGACGTTTCTTAAAATCGATTGTGCTATTTTTTAAATCTTTAAAGATTAAATATCATGGAACAGATTGAAAAATACTCCTTAAGAATAGCGTAGTTCATAGGAACAGGTCATTACATCCTTTTAATTTTCATGAATGTGTGATTTTAAAAGAACTGAAATAACATTGAAATCCAATGAATGTATCTATGCCCCAAATTAAATAGCAAAAAATGTAGGAAAAAAATGTATTTTGCAAAGCTCAATGTCCTAGAGATGAAAGAGGCACTATACTTACTTCTACAGCTACTGAGTAGTTTAAATGGCCCTTTCATATTCATGATCTGATTTTATGTTATCAACAAGGTGCATCACAGAGGGTAAATGTTTCTGCTGCTATATTATATATGTAAAAAGAAGACTCAGTATTTATACGAAGCTTAGAAAATGGGCACTCTGACTCAAACCCGTGCTATTCACATATCACAAAACTGAGATTCTTTTCTGTTTGTTACATCTCTTTACCCGGTTAAAGGGTCTAATGTACATAAATTAATCTAGAGGGTATAAAACAGGCAACAACCTAACAAATGTAAGGCGATAAATGTGAAGCACATTTGCATGACTCAGTATCCACGGGACTGTTCCTGCTCAGGAATACACAGGTCCCGAATTTCACACCCAGTACAAAGATAATGCTGGCATTTCACGTATGAAGAATTGCATTTCATGGATTTATTAGAATAATTCCTACAAAATGGTCTTGCAGCCCTTAGATAAATAGTGATTCTGACATTGCAGCAACTTTCATCTAATTTGGTATTTTTAGAAAAGTTAGTAATCAGCGCTCTCAAAGCACAGTAATTTCACAAATAGAAACAGACTCCAGGTGATTAAAAGTTATTTAGCTTTCAGTAACAGAGATCAATGGTATTGTTTATCTGGAGAACTGTATATTTTCAAGATGTTAATGGAAAAGAATGGTTCTTTTTTTCCTTTTTGATGTTGATCGATTACTGTGGGCAAGATCACAAATTTCTATTACCAATAGATTTTACCTTTATAATTATTCTAAGTTCTGGCAGGCTTTTTTTCTTTTCCTTTCCTTGAGTTAATACTTACTGAAGCAAGAATATATGATTTTAAGGTAAAGCCAATTTTCAACGAAATAAAACCTTTGCTAGGTAAAACATAAATAAGTTATTTAGCTACATAACAAAGAACATGTGCATTTTTATGCTAAGGAAATTTCACTCAAACAGAAGTTTTAGAATTTTATAATTAATCTTGGTAGACACATTATTACTATGTGTTACAAAGTTAGAGGTAAGAGCCAGTTTGTTGAGGGTAATTGTTACAGTTGGCTGTTTTAAATAAGTGTCCCACATCGTATTTGTATTTTATTTGGTGAATAAAGGCATACAAATCTCCAGATAAATAAATAAAAAGAACAATACATCCCTGTTACAGAGGAGGACATTTAATTATTAATTTTCTTTATAAACATTAGTTGCATATATAGCTATAATTAACCAAGAGGATGAAGGAAGCAAAAACAGCGTATTTCATTCACCCTGGGAAGAGTGCCCTGCATCCTAACTCACAGCAACCTGGAACTCTCCTGGGCCCCGGGGAATCCTCTTGCCTCAGTTTTTAGTAGAGATAAGATCTCAAGGTCTCAATCTTCCTCAGGCTGGTCTTGAACTCATGAGCTTAAGCGATCTGCCTGTGTTGGCCTGAAATATTTGAAAGTAATATTTAATTTCTTAAGAGAACCTGGTTTTAACTGGTCAGGCATGATGGCTTATGTCTGTAGTTCTAGCGCTCCAGAGGCCAAGGCAGGTGGATTGCTTGAGCACAGGAGTTTGAGACCAGCCTGAGCAAGAGCAACACCCAGTGTCCACTAAAAATAGAAAAACTAGGCAGGCGTGGTGGTGCATGACTATAGTCTTAGCTATGTGAGAGGCTGAGGCAAGAGCCCAAGAGTTTGAGGTTGCCTCTGAGTAGACACCTAGTAATGGGACTGCAGGGTCAAACAGAAGGTGTACTTTTAACTCTTTGAGGATTCTCCATACTTCTTTCCATAGAGGTGGTATCAGTGTGCAATCCCACCAGCACTGTAAGTGTTCCCTTCTCTCCACATCCATGTCAGCATCTGCAGCTTTGGGATTTTGTAATGTGGGCTATTCTCACAGGGGATAGGTGATATCTCAGAGCAGTTTTGATTTGCATTCATCTGATGATTGAGGCTGACAAGAATTTTTTCATGCGTTTGTTGGCCATTTGTCTGTCTTCTTTAGAGAACTTTCTGTTCATGTCTCTTGCCCACTTATAAATGGGGTTTGCGCCTTTCTTGTTGATTAGTTTGAGTTCTCTGTAGATTCTAGTTACAACCCTTTGTAAGATTCATAGAATGCAAATATCTTCTCCCACTGTAAAGGGTGTCTGTTTGCTTTAGTTGTTGTACCCCTAGGTATGCAGAAGCTTTTTAGCTTGGTCATGTTCCATTTGTTTATTTTTGGTGTTGTTTCCACTAGAATGTTTATTATTGCAGCTCAATTCACAATCACCAAGATGTGGCATAAACCCAAGTGCCCATCAACCTATGAATGGATTAATAAACTGTGATATAAGGATACCACAGAATACTATTCAGCCATAAAAAGATTGAGACTTTACATTTTTTACCTTAACCTGGATGGAGTTGAAGCACAGTCTTCTTAGTAAAGTATCACAAGAATGGAAAGCAAGTGTCCAATGCACTCAACACTAGTATGAAGCCAGTAGATGAACAACTACACCCCATGCAAGAGGAAAACACAATTAAATTCAAGGTGAGGGAGATGGGAGAGAAAGGAAAGTGGAAAGTAGAGGAAGGAGGGGAATTAGTGCGCACAATCTAAGGGTATACAGCACACCCTGGGTGAGGGCCTCAATGTCACTTAATCATTTGTGCCCTCATACTAATCTCAATTTGAAAAAGAAAAGAAAGGAATTTGAGGTTGTTGTGAGCTATGACACCATGGCACTCTAGCCTGGGGCAACAGAGTGAGACTGTCTCAAAAATAAAAACAAGTACCTGGTTTTATAAGAACATTTGGAAATTTGACTTGTATTTTGTTATGCTTTTACTTGTAAAAATCCATCATCAGTATTATGATGAATAGTAATTGATAAGTGATCTCATTGTGAAGTATACATGTCATAATTCATCAGATGGATAGCAAGGAAAAAGATGATTCAGAATATATCAATGGTTTCCAAATTATGTGGAAATTTATCAAATTATTAAATTCATCTGTCAGCAATGTGGCAAACCACATAATGACACCAGGATATATTTAGGAAAAGAAACTTAGTCACCTAAAGAGGGAATCTAATCTGGTTATTTTATGTTTAAATAATGCTAGATTGATGGTTTATTTTTACTCTTTGTAGCATTGGCAATGAACCTAAAATTACCCTAGTATGTACTCAAGTCCTACTCCAATAAATTGTATCTACTTTTATAAATATATCAATATTTTTCATTAAAATATTTAACAGCTACAATGAGGGACATAATAAGAGTTAGAATTTTGTTTATTTATAAAATAATTGAGAACATATGCCTAAGAGATAAAATAAATCAAAGTCTACATGGTGTTTTTTAGCTGTGCAGAAGTTTTTAGCTTGATCGAATCCCATTTATTTATTTTGCTTTTGCTACAATTGCCAGGGGGGGGTCTTCTTCATAATATCTTTTCTCACATCAATATTGTCTAGGATTTCCTCCATACTCTCTTCTAGAATTGTTATTGTTTTGTGCCTTATATTTAAATTTTTATCCAGCAAGAGTCAATTTTTGTCAGTGGTGAGAGGTGAGGGTCCAGTTTCAGTCTTCTTTTTCATGTGGCTAACCAGTTCTCCCAGCATCATTTATTAAATAGGAATTCTTTTCCCCAGTGCATGCTTTTGTTTGGTTTATCAAAGATCAAGTGAAAAAAATCAGTGGTTGGGTTCATCTCTTGATTTTCTATCCTATTCCATAGATCTATATATCTAAATTTGTGCCAGTACTATGCTGTTTTGATGACTATAGACTTGTAGTATAATCTAAAGTCTGATAAAGTGATGCCTCCAGATTCGTTATTTCTAAAAGTTGTATTGACTATTCGGTTTTTTTTCTGGTTCTGTGTGAAAAAAAGTAGTGCTTTCTCATGCTTTTCAAAGTAAGATGTTGGTGCTTTGTTGAAGATTATATTAAATCTGCAGATTTCTTTGGGTAGTATGGACATTATAATGATGTTGATTTTTCCCAGACACAAGCATGATTTGTTCTTCCATTTGTTAACATCTTCTGCTATTTCTTTTCTCAAGATTTCATAGTTCTCTTCATAGAGATCTTTCACACCCTTTGTTAGATATTTTCCCAAGGGTTTCATCTTCTTTGCAGATACTATAAAAGATATAGAGTCTTTGATTTTATTCTCAGCTTGACTATTATTGGAATATATGAAAGCTACTGAGTTGTGGGCATTGATTTTTTTATCCTAAGACACTACTATATTCCTTGATCACTTCTAAGAGCCTTATAGTTGAGTCCTTGGGGTTTTCCAGGTAAAAGATCGCGTCATCTTCAAAGAGCAAGAGTTTGACCTCTTCGGTCCCCATTTAAAGAACAAGAGTTTGACCTCTTCTGTCCCCATTTGAATACCCTTGATCTCCTTCTCTTGACTGATTTCACTGGTTAAGACTTCCAACACTATGTTCAATAGCAGTGGTGAAGTGGACATCCTTGTCTAGTTCCAGTTAGGAGTAGAAATGCTTCCAGTTTTACTCCATTCAATGTGATATCATATGTGGGTTTGTTGTAAATGGCCTCTATTAAGAAATGTCCCACCTAAGCCTGTTTTCTTAACTATTGCAGCCTTTATGGAAAGAAATACGGAGAATTCTCAAAGAACTAAAAGTGGACCTTCCATTTGATCCCACAATTCCATTACTAAGTATCTACCCAGAAGAAAATAAATAATTTTACCACAAAGACTTTTGCACCAGAATGTGTATTGCAGCTCAATTCACAATTGCCAAGTCATGGAAGCAACATAAATGCATATCAATCCATGAACGAATTAACAAACTATGGTATATGTATACTAGGTGGAGACCGTACATCTTTTATGTTTACCTGGATGGAGTTGAAACCCATTCCTCTTAGTAAAGTATCTCAAGAATGGAAAAAAAATCAAGTGTACTCAATACAAATATGAAACCAATATACAAACAACTACACACCCACATGAATGATAAAATGTAAATACAGCCTAGCAAGGGGAAGCAGGGAGGAAGGAGGAGAAAGGAGGAAGGGAAATTGGTGGGGTCTCACCTAATGTGCACAATGTGAGGATGTTAGGCACACCCCAGGTAAAAGGCTCAACTACAACTTGAACTTTACCTTACAATTGAAAGCAATGTAACCTAAAAATTTATACCCCCATATTAATTTGAAATAAAAAAGACAAAAGAAATATTGAAAAGAAAAAAAGTAATGTTCTTGACATGAAATTAGACAGTTTTAATTTCCTTCAAGTTTTGTGAGTGAAAGTGACTTATGAAGATGTAATTAAGGATCTAAGAGAAGCATCTGAATGTTTTTGTTCCCCAGTATATACCCTGAAGCCCAAAGCCCTGATATACTGACAGGTAGAAAAGGGAGGCAATTAGATTTAAATGAGCGCAAAAGAAGAGGGTCCCAAGGTGGGGTCCAGTACCCTGATAAGAAAAGGAAATAGCCACACTGGGCCCTCTCCCACATGTGAAGGTGTAGTGAGAAAGTGTCACTCCACAAGCTGGGGAGAGGGCCTCCCACACACCAAGTCTGCTGCCTCTTTGTCTTGGACGTTTCAGCTTCCAGGAGTGTGAGACAGAATTTCTGTAGCTTCAGATACTCACTATATGGTATTTTATTATACTATCCAAAGCTGACTAAGGCAGGATCTGTAGGAAACTAGCCCTATGGAGTTTAAATGGACAATGCAAAAGTGAGATAAAGATAAATAATAAGATAAACTTTGTCTCCAATACTTAGCCCAAGTTTAACTCCTGAAAAAATAATTTTGGTATTTTTTCAAAAATACTCAAATTCTCAATATCTATTGAGAATATTAAAATTTTAGTTATGTATATATTTAAATAAGGAAAACTTCAGGCTTACATGATTTTACTAGAGATTTCTTCTAACTATTCAAAGAAGAAATAGTACCAGCTCTATGAAGTTTCTTCTAGAAAACAGAGCATAATACTTTCTGATTCATTTTAGGGAGCTAGATTGTGGAGCTGGTATTATACTAATACAAAACACAAGTCAAAATTACTAAACATAAGAGAAGAAAATTGCAAAACGATAATCTTTAAGAATACAAATGTAAACATGCCCAGTATAATAGAAAATCCAATGCAGCAACGTACAAAAAGAAAACCATAGCCTGACCAAATGGTCTTTATTCCAATAGTGCAAGGCTGGCTCAACTTTCAAACTTGAATCAGTTTAGTTCACCATATTAACAAATTAAATAATAAAACTCATAAAGTTATCAAAATGTGTTGCAGAAAAAATTATTTCACAAGTATAGCACCTATTCATGTTAAAAATTCTAGGCAATTCTGTAAGAGGAGACAACAACTTCTTTAATCTGAACTCTACAAAACTCTACAAAAACACTAAATCTAAAATTTTACTTTAAAATAGAGTAATAAATATTTCACTCTTCTCCTCTCTGACTCAGGCTGCCCCAGACTGGTAACAAAACACAAGTGTCCTTTCCTATTACTTCTTTAATATTATACTGAAAAATCCTGAGCAGTATGATGAGAAAATAAAAAGAAACAAAAACTATACATATTGGAATAGAAGAAAAAAATCATGGCTGACCATGATTAAAGAAGATCGATCTAAATAAAAATATGCACCATTTTCACAGCTGAAAAACTCAGTAGCCCAGGAATGAAAGGCTGCGTCACACAGCCCAGGTGTGGAGGCTGCACACCCAGGTGTGTGTAAGTACATGCTGTGATTTTTGCATGATTATAAAATTGTCTAATGATACATTTCTCAGAATGTATCGCTATTGTTAAGAAATACATGACTGTAAATAAATAAATAAATAGATAAGATTAAACATTCTTCCTTATAGAAGCATTCCAATTAATAAACACAGGAAAAATTAGAGAATTGGGACATTATATTATAATACCATAATAATAATCTTACAAGTGAAATCTACTTAAGGTTGATAAAATCAGTACGATAAGGTTTAAAGAGAAACAGAATAACTGTATATCTTCAAAGTATCTACTCCTGACTAAATATTTTTAAAAGGACGTTGGTTTTGGGTTTCTTTTTTCTTTTCTTTCTTTCTTTCTTTTTTTTTTCTTTGAGGCAGAATTTCACTCTGTTTCCCTGGGTAGAGTGCCCATGGCGTCATAGCTCACAGCAACCTCAAACTCCTGGGCTCAGGCAATCTTCTTGCCTCAGCCTCCCAAGTAGGGGGCACTAAAGCAGCCTGCCACAACAGCGGGCTAGTTTTTCTACTTATAGTAGAGACAGGTCTTGCTCTTGTTCAGGCTGTTCTTGAACTCCTAAGCTCAAGAAATCCACCTACCTTGGCCTCCCAGAGTGCTAGGATTATTGGCATGACTTATGCACAGGCAATATTAAAAAAGAGCATTAAAAAACGTCACAACAAGGATCACAGAAGAAACCTGAAAGACACCATCCTAGCTAAGTGCACTGTTACTAAGCATCCCTCACTCATAACACACTGTGGGGGGAGCACACTGACCCCTGTTGTTTTACCAACAATGCATATTTTTAACGTAGTGGAAAAAAAAAAACCTAAATTGAAGGACATTCTATAAAATAATTGACAAGTGCTCTTCAAAAGTCTCAAGGTCACTAAGTTAAGTAAAAAGACTGAGGAGCTTTCACAGATTTAAAAGGATTAAGAAACACAACTACTGAAGGCAATGTGAAATCTTAGATTAGGTCCAGGAACAGGAAAACAAAACTAAAAATTATTAGTAGAAAAATCATTATAATTCAAGTAATATCTATTTGTTAATGGCCCTAAGCTTACATTCATACCCTGGTTTCGATAACTTCAGTATGCTTATGGAAAATGTAAACATTAGGAGAATCTAGGGGAAAGGTAGAATGCCAAATTATGCTTACGACTTTTCTGTAAGTCTAAAATGTCTAAAAATAAAAAATTAAATAGTTGCTTTTTAGGTGACAATCTAGTCTCATAAAACCAAACATGGCAAACTTTCAAATCACAAATTACTAAATTGAAATCACTTTAGCTTCAGACAATGATGTTTGACAGTGGGATTCCCCAGGACTCCTGGCAGGAGCAGTGAGATGTGGGCTCCCCAGGAAAGTCAGAATGGGGGTAGCCGGGAACAGAGCTCAGCCGCTTGGAGCTCTCCTTTGATGGCTGCGTTATACAAGAGAGCTGGCAATCAGGGCATGAATGTGGGAGACTCAGGGAGTCTTCATAACTGTAAACAGAAGGGTAACAATCACACAAATGTGGAAATGTTCTTCACTGCTGTCACACTGATGTGAACAAAAGCTCCACAGGGGCGCAGGAAGAATCATGTGAACCTGTTCACAACCCACTCTGAGGCAAAAGGGTCTTCATAGATCAAAATGGGATGAGGGAAAAATAAACCACATTGCCAATAAAAGCTAAGTATTTCTAAAATGCATTCTGTCTACCTGTCTGACCTAGAGGAGACAAAAATTCTAGATTTAAAAAGTGTGAGTAAATGTAAGTGAAAGATAGGCTAAGGCCGTCCACCACAATACGCTTCTGAGTTACTGCACCTGTCTTAACAGCAATTAGTTTTTACATCTGATTCTAGATTAGACGGATTTTTCTTTGAATAATTTCTCAATATATGATAAGAATTAGGAAAAAAAATGAAAGGAAAGGAAATAAACCTACATGATAAAACTGAAAAGCATCTTTCAAGAGGGAGGAATGAACCCTTATATTTGAGAAGGACCATCTACCTGTTTGTTATTAGTGACAGACAAGTTATATATAATTCTGTGACTATGAGAAGAGATAATATCTGATACTTATTTCTCTCTGCCAAATAACGAAATACTATTTCCTGAAAACCTTTTAGGTCACTGAAGCATTCAGATTACACCATATGAAGATCACATGTGTAATCTAGAATCCATGTAATCTAGAATCACATGTAAGAAAAAGACCGAGTCCACAAAGTCAGAAAATTGAAAGTCATCAAATATCTTGAAGGAAAACCAGGCATGTCAACACACCGTCATAGTAGTGTTCACAATATCTGGGGTGAAACAAAGAACTGATGGGGAATGAGATCCCGAAGAGTTTCTTCTGGCTCTTAAATCGTGATAGCTTCAGTTGTGACCTTGGTTGCACAAAAAATTTCCATTTCAAACCCAGTCATTCACCTACCACTGAGAGTTCATGCATCTGGACGACTGCATTCACTGTGAATATTTACCCCCCTGTATATCAGCTTCATGCCTGATTAAATACACAGCGGGCAGCACAGCCGGTGGTGAAAGGCACAGGGAAGGGTGTGTCCCCCGAGGCACCGACACCTCTGTCTCCCAGCACCTTCTCAAGTTGTCTCCCTTGCCCTTTAAAACAATGACATTGTTGGAACTGACAGCTAAATGAATACCTAGAAGAATATGCACATAAATTCAATGTCTCCAAAGAGTTGAAAAATTACTACTGTAGTGACGGCAATAATGAAAGAACAATCCATCTGTGAAATCCAATACGATTTACCTAAAAAAACACTAATACACAGTACTTAGAAAGACGCGTCTGTTGGTGGTAGAGTGCTTTCTTTTTTCATAACTTAAAAAGTATTACCATAATGCTTTTAATTCTGGCTTATTTAAAAATAAAAATAGCACGGTTTTTTTTCAACTAAGAGATCAGATGATAAAACACGATATGGTACCCCTTGGCTTTATCACAAATTTCCACAGAATAAATATAAAAAACTAATCCCAAGTAGCTGGGAGCGAAATTGATTTTATCCAGAGCAGAAGTGTATAAAACACATCATCTTGTATACACGTTACTATTACATTTTGTACATGACATTTGTCATACTCTGTTAACTTTTTTATGGTTTCTTCTAGCTTAATTACCAGAATGTCTGCAGAACATAAATAAAAGTGTAATTAAGAAAGAATGGATTAGTAACAATGTGCGGTGACACCTGTGATGCTGGCAAAGAAAACAGGCCCTCAGAGCAATTTTTACTGTGGGCCGGATGAGAAAAGGGTGTCCACAAGCTATAAGCAAAGTTTCTTCAGTCATTGGAGACAGTTCAGGAGAAGCTGAGGCTGGGAGACTAACAGCATGAACTCTGCAATTCATTAAAAAAACAATTCTTATAATCCCCTCCTTTTTGGAAAATCAGGCCGAGCTACTCCTGATTACAAAGAATTTCTGCTGATAAAAGAAAGCCAAGGTAGATAGAGGGGTGGGTGTTGGTCTGTGAGGCTGAACTACAAAATGAAAAATCCACGTGTAATGCCCTCTAAGTGGCTCCTTTCTGCTTTCTACCCCACCTAGTTACAGAAATGTGACGCATTAGAATAACAGTGACTCATATTGCTCAAATATAATTTCTTAAGACTCTTATCTTGTGACTTAATGGGAAAAGGTATACGTTTTAAAAGCTTATAATTTTTGGCAATCCCTTGACTTTCTTCCTGTACTGTTTGTTAAATGGGCTAATTAACCAGGAAGAATGAAATAAATGTATAGTCACTTTTCCTCCATTCACTGGGAGTTTTACAACTCCCCATGCTGTTATATTCAAGTTTGACAAGGGTTCTAGGTTTAAAATGTTACTTATTTAAATAAGCAAAATGTGTACATTTTTATAGTAGAGCCAGAATGCCAAAATAACTTTTCAGATAATTTTACGATCATCTGGAAAAGTAGCATTCCAGAGAAACCCACAAAACTAGAGAAGTATCCTAATAAGACCTCCTGTCTGTACACTGAAAACACTTGGGAAAATGTAATTTAAGTCTTATTGTTATTTTCACTGTCATAGTAAATATGTTAAGAACTTGTGACTCTGGGCTAATGGCTTTCTCAAAATCTCACTGATGGATTTTACCTCTGACCCCATTTCTTTATTTCAGGATGCTGATGGAACCCGTTCATCAATGGAACACATGTTTCCAGAGGAGAGAGCTTTCCACAAGCACGTCACTGCTTCAGCCACAGACCTTAGAAGGGGATTCACAGATACTGGTAGAATGGTACTAAATAGAACCAGCAGGTGATGATAATGTAAGGTATGAAAGAAAGAGTCGGGGATAATGGCAAGTTTTTATTGTTGTTGTTGCATTTTGGCTGGGGCCGGGTTTGAAACCACCACCCTCCATACAAGGGGCCGGCACCCCACTCACTGAGCCACAGGTGCCTCCCAGCAAGTTTTTTTTTTTTTTCTTAACTTTTTTTCCCTTTTGCCTGAGCTAATAAGAGGATGGAGTAGATGCTTGGTTCTATGAATCTGAAGTCAGGCGTAGGACCCAGGCTGAGATAGAAATTTAACAAAAGAGTCTGTATCTTGATTGTAATTAAAGTCATGCTATTAGATGCTATATGCAAAGGAGAGACCATAAGTGGGAAAGAGGAGCTTTCAGAATTTAGCTTTGGAATACTGCAGAGAAAGGAGATTGTCAACAGATGCCCAGACACCTAGCGGGGTGAAGAGAGAGCATGGGATTCAGCCCGGGAAGGGCACTGTTCACCTTCACAAGAGGAGTTTGGGTGGAGCATTTGCAGGAGAAGCCCACTTAGAGTGGATTCAGAGGCAGCTGGAGCAGAAAAACTGGATATAATGAGAGCAATACACTTTTGAGGAGTTTTGCTGTAACATAGAGAAGTTGACAGTAATGGGTGAGGACACTGTGTCTATGTAATTTTTCAACCATGATAGAATCTACTTACAAATGAAGATTATGTTGAGTTTAGCCAGATGTGGTGGCTCACACCTGTAATCCCAGCAAATGGGAGGCTGAGGTGGTTGGATTGCCTGAGCTCACAGGTTTAAGACCAACCTGAGCCAGACTGAGACCCCATCTCTAAAAAAAACAGTCAGGCATTGTGGTGGGCACCTATAGTCCCAGCTACTTGGGAGGCTGAGGCAAGATGCTTGAGCCCAAGAGTTTGAGGTTGCAATGGGCTATGATGCCACAGCACTCTACCAGGGGTAACCAATTGAGAGTCAGTCTCAAAAAAAGAAGATTATGCTGAGTTTAAGAGAAAGTATATTTCTACTCATGAAACTTTTGATGTTACTCGAGTTTATCCATAACATTTGAAATAATTATATACTCACATACGTATGTGCATATATTGTACATATATATAACATATATATATATATTTTTCCATTTGTAATGGGTACAAACTTAACCTCCTCTCTAGAAGCAGTGCACTGGGCTGTCGAAGACCAGGTATTTTGAGTAAGTCAAATTGGATTCAATCTTTGCCACTGGCACTTAACAAAACTGAATAACAACTCACATTTTGTGGTGCTGTCTCTATTCCAAGCACTTTTCTTAGGGCTCTAACTGCCAAATAATTCTCAAGAGTCTCTTACAAGATAGGTGCTATTATCACACCCATTTAGCAGGTGGGGAAATTAAGAAGCTGGGAGATTAAGTGCACTGTCCCCAGACACGTGGATCCCAGCAGCGAGGCTGGCTTTGAGTGCATGTTTAACATGACTCACGGTCACGTCAGCCCAGCCTCTACATTAAAACAATCTGTGGTTGTTACAATGGAATTTAAAAAAAATTAGTACGCATTTCACTTCAAGGAAAAAGTTACCACATTTAATTTTTTCAGTCCTAGACTTACTAGTTCTACAGAAGTTTGGTAAAATTCAAAGTCATAAACTAGCATGATTCATAACTTTTATTGAATCAAAGTGTGTAAAGTTCAGACTATGTAGCCTGGTGATAGTGAAAAGCAATCTAAAGTATGAATAACCTTTTAATAGTATTTATTCAGTAAGTCATATTGCAGATAAACAATCAAAGTCAGATTTCTTTGGACAGAAGTTTTTCCTCCCAGGAATTTCTTCCTACAGAAGAGAAGCCTGCTTTGAACATGATCGTGCCTTATCAACGGCCTCTGCTCCCACAGGACGTGTTCTCAGCCTGCAACTGCTCTGATATAATATGCCCCAAATTTGCTTCTCATTTTCCGAGTGCTTTCCCTTCATTGTGTATAATCCATTGCTAAAAACTGATGGGTTAACCCCCCCCCAGGTAGAATGAGATGTGGAATGTCACGTTGCCCACAGTAGACATTGCCAAGTATGCAGTGCATACTAATTACTTAAATATGTGCTCTTGAGCTGTTTCAGGGCACACTCATGAGTACAAGCAGCTTTGTACACATACCGTTAGTAATTTTCTCTCTTTTACTTGGTTTCACAAATAATGTTCTCTCTCTCTTTCTCTCTCTCTCTCTCTCTCCCCACCCCCTTTCTCTCTGATATGGCTTTGGAGTCAGATGGGATCTTATGTATCCTGGGAAAAGTACACATGTTCTCTGAAACTCAGTACTTTTATATGGAAAATAGGATGCTAATACTGTCCTTGAATGTAGTAAAGACTAAACCACTCAGTAGAATATTTAGTACCTCCAAGAAGCATTTCAAAAGTCTGGCATGTTAAATAGTATTCTTAAAAAAAGTTTGCTGTATTAAATTAGACAAGGCCATGATGTACAGAAGACAGAAAATTATAGTAATGATTTCTCTACTTTATCTGTAATATATTATGCTATTTCAGGTGTGAAATGTGCTATCAATGTTATATTGCTGTTAATAGTGCTGTGACTAACATTGCCAGCCAATAAATATGGTGGAAATAGGAACAGGTGTCAAAGGAACAGAAAAGCGACTAGGATTAAAGTTACCTTACAGGCCAAAAGGAAGGGCATTGTCAAAGGAATGAATTTATGGTAAATTAAATGCTGCTGTACAAAATAGGGGGCTTGATGAAAAAACAGGAAAACCCAGTCAACAATTTCACGAGAATTGGGCAATATCCTGAAAAGAAAAGATGAATTTTCACTACGAGGGATACTTGGGTCTAGATCCTGGAGTGGGCAAATTTTTTAGCACGGTGTAATGAAGTTTTCTCCATTCAAATAGGAATATTATACCAATATCTTCCTGAAACATGATTTAAATCTGACTAATTAATGAATCAAAACACTTTCAGGCTTGCAGTAATCACTTAATTACATCTTGCTTCCAATGAGTGGTCTCAGAATCAAGCACGTAAGTAAAATGCATATGCTTGTTGCACCAAAAGTAAATTTACCTTCTTAGTGTAAAAATACCCTTATCCATTGATGGCTGATTAATCCCATAATTGCAGAAAGTAATTTTTAAAAATACTATGTATGCTTATTTTATACGGAAATATAACTACTTTTCTGTGATATCTGCCTCTTGCTTGATTTATATTTAAATTGTCTATATTTTGTAACTGACGGGAAGGAACCACCTCAGTGGCTCTCAAGAGCGCAAACCCATTTATATCAAACTCAAGTATCATATATATAGAATCAGAACTGCTGAGCAGAGTGGCCGACAATCTATGTTTAATAAGTATCCTGGTCCGTATTATCCACAGTAAGAAATGTAAACTTTCTTACGGAAGAGCTTGTCCTTTGCTTGAGGACACCAGACAGAAATAAAAAAAGATGAGACAGTAATCTTGGACTCAAATATTGGTCTTCTTAACACCAAATTCTAACCACTTGGGCCATATAAATTAAGATAGAAAATTGCTTTAAAATACAACAACATTGATTATATAAAGCCATTTTACCATCTGTAATTGCTATGATTATAAAGTGTAATGTTTATTGTCAATAAAAATTAAAAAATGCTTAAAATTAATTTTTAGGTATGCTCAAATCCAACTCTTTAATCTCAGATTTTCTTTATCTGGTTTGGAAGCCCGGCAAATCATTACATACCTTTAAAATCTTGCTATCACAATAAACGTTTTATTATCCCTGAAATATAATTTACGTATTCTCTAAATGTTTCATTTGAAAAATTTTCATCTAAATATTAATGTAAGACCATACAGTATACAGAATATAATGTTGATTACTTCCAAATGACTGTACTTGAATGAATAGAAAGGGATACAATAATAGGCTTTTTCAAATTAAATTATTTCCCACATGGGCCTAAATTATCTGATATATTTTATTTCTCTGTGGTAAAATATAACTGCCTCACAACTAATAAAACAATGATAATAACTCTCAAATACCACTGTATATCCAGGTAACTCAATAGCTGCATTGGCTTTTTGATGCACCAAAATGATTCAGACAAGGAAAAACCCAAATGACTCAACTGTGACATACACCATGTCAATAGCAACTATTCAAAAATGAACCATTTTCTTAAGAAAGCATGGGATTAAAATAAAAATTATGTTAATTTCATATAAAGACAAAGAAATATGGAAACAAAAAATTCTATTATAACTTCAGTCAGAATTCTGAGTCACGTTACTTATAAAAGTCGAGGTAATTAAATTGCCTCTATGGGATACTATTGATTCAAAATTAACATGGATTTGAGATTTAATAATATTTAACAGTTATATGGCATTTCTAGGCCTTAAAATTTAATGCAAATAAATTAACACACCATTATTTCCTGTTGAAAATGTCAAGTAAGTAACACAAACAAAAACAGAACTTTATTAATAAGGATGAAATATCAAAATACTGAAAAGAAATAGCCATTATACTTACATAGTTCCCACAAAACATTTTGATGATAATGGATAATTTCTGAGTAAATCAAAAGACTTTCGATAAGTGAACAATTGCATAGGCTTCTTTCGCTGCGAAACCAGAACGAATTGAGGTTCACTGTTCAAATTTAAACAATGTTCTCAGTCTCTCAGGCAAGAAAATGTCCAAGCAATTCTGAATACAGTATTTATACCCTGCTATCAGTCATAGGTGAGTGGGCAGAATGGTTGCACAAAATAAATAGACCCATTAACCTAAGCCCTGGTTATGTGTTGATTTAATACACATAAATTAGCCAACCAATGAAAGAAGTGTAATCTTCTGAAAAACCTGATGAGTTAAGGAAAGGTAAGTTGATTAACTACAAAGTTAATGATTATATTTTGCTTAATTGTTGATAACACGCAGACACTTTGGGGTTCTCCAGCTCTAGCTTCATATATTAAATTGCTAGGTTCTACTGCATCTGTACGATGTTATAAATACTTTGAATACTGTATGATATGCTCTCATGTTAAAAAGTAACATATTTAGGACAGAATTCATTACTCAGAAATAAAAGAATTGGAGAAATATATTCACCATCATGTTTTGCACTTAATTTTTACATATATATTATTTTAATATTTCTATTTCTGTTTTTTAATTATTCTTGTGTTTCTATGGTATTTTAAGAAAATAAACTTTAGAAAAACATTGGTAGCTCTAGGTAGTATTAGAAACTATCTATCCTTAAAAGTTTTATACATTTTTTTCCAAAAATAAGAAGATGAATGTGCACTATACCATTTTACTGCTATTTGCCGTTTAGTGAACAATATAGTGTTCATTTATTCTATACGATTTTAAGAGATCTTGAAGAATACTTAGTAATAAATGATCTTGGTTGAAAAAACAGAATATTACAAGGTAAGTTTCAACTGAACAGGACCCATAACTCCAAAACTACTTGATCCCAAATAAGCCCGATGTTAAAATATGAATATCAGGATGTCTTGATGATATGGGTATAAATAATGAGCAGGACAAGGTCTGAATTCTCGATGGAGAATTCACTTACTAATATACTTGGTACTTGGTGCTATGACACATGTACAGAAGCTGCCTGGTCCACAGATGTTATAACCTAGTGGGTCCTACTGTGTGCACCAGCAAGCATCTGTTTATAAGTGTCTGAATCAGTTCTTGTGTTTTCTTTGTACATATTTAGACAACAGATAGAAATTATTAAATAATAGTTGCACTTATCAAATATATAGGATGCAGAATTAGAAAAAAAGGAGAATAAGTTTCCAACTAAAATGAACTGTATTTTATGATTATTTGAAAATGTTACGGGGACCTATGGTTTTCATTGTAGATGAAATGTGTCAGTGTGAAAAAAAATTTGTCAAAATGTTTGAGGCAGATATATTTTCCCTAGCACTTCCAGATAATTCAAACAAAAGAGATTTGATAATATCTCCTGATTTTTTCTCAGAAAATGGTTACTCAGCATATTTTTTTCAATCATCAGTATTTTGCAATTCAGCCTTGAAAACAGGGCTTCAATTGGGACTATGAGGTTTGGTCTTTGCTTTATGATACTTCACCAAAAAAAAAAATGGTCCATGTGGGGCAGCACCTGTGGCTCAAAGGAGTAGGGCGCTGGCCCCATATGCCGGAGGTGGTGGGTTCAAACCCAGCCCAGGCCAAAAACTGCAAAGGAAAAAAGATACATGCGACAGTGTGATAAAATCTTAAAACTATTGAGGGGATTGTAGTTAATTAGATAATTCTGTTTGCATAGTTGAGAATTTTTATAATAAAAATTGTAAATGTTTGGGTTTAATTTATCATTAAATTTAATTTTAATGATATTTAAATTTAATTTAATTATCTACTATCTGAAACATAAAATAAACAACTCCTTTATCTTTTCTAGCATTTCTTAAATAAATGTACGTGTACAAATTAATTTAATTTTTACTACAACTCTATGGGCCCTTGTAATAATATTAGCAATATTTTAGTGAAGAGGAAACTGAGGTACTCAGTAGTTGACAAAGTTGCCCAAAATCTTACCCTTGAAGTGGTGGAGTAGAATTTTAACCCGGGTAGTGAAACAACAATTTATGACCTCAATCTCAATGCAATTTGGATACTGGGTTGAGGAATTAAGTAGGCAGCAATTAGAAAAGATGACAGCCTTCTTCATTCAAAAGGACCTACAGTTTTGTTTAGTAGGTGAAGAAAATTAATAGAATGCAGAATGAAAAAAAAATGCCATAGCAATTTATATAAAACATCATGGACAATTCCATGAGAGGCAAGTTACTTTAAGTGACAAGGAAATGAAGATGACTTCACAGGTGTCTTAGCATTTGAAATGTAACAATGTGACTGCACTCCATGTAGAGAAACCAAGAAACCAGCAGAAGCGGGGATAGAGAGGGAGGTGAGGGGGCATAATTGGCTCAATTCTAAATTTGACTGTGGGTTGTCAGTTGTATATGGCCTTTAAGGAAATGCTTTTTCTTTTTTTTTTTTTTTGCTTCATTTATTTGAATTAAAATTCAACAAAGGAGAAATGTTAGCAGAATCCAATATCTATAATTAATACTCTCCTGGTCATAAATTCATACATATTGGACCAGATAAGAGCCATGTTAAGTCAGTCTATAAAGATAGAATGATTTCTGGACCAGTGAGACATGATTGTAATCTATAAAAGTTAATAGTTTACTTAAAAACATAACGTGAACAAATCAACCAGCAGGGGATGATGGCTGGGCATGGTGGCTCACACCTGTAATCCCAGCACTCTGGGAGGCTAAGGCGAGTGGATTGCTTGAGCTCAGGAGTCTGACATCAGCCTGAGCAAGAATGAGACCCCATCTCTAAAATACGAACTGGGCAGCTATATTTCCAGCTACTCGGGAGGCTGAGGCAAGAGGATTGTTTGAGCCCGGGAGTTTGAGTTTGATGTAAGCTGTGACACCATGGCACTTTACCAAGGGTGACAAAGTAAGTCTCTGTCTCAAAAAGAAAAAAATAAAAGCAGGTAAATCAGTTACTAATGTGTGGAAAAATAGGGCAAATATTGGCAGTGCCCAGCTAGTAATGGTACCAGTTAAATGGTGCACCATCCTGAATACTGGGATGGGTTTTGCTAAGTACATCCCTGTGGTAGCTCATATATTGTCCAGTGTTGGTTCATTTCTCCCTTCATTTCTGCTGGGTGCTGTGGACTTTCATGCACCTTCAATTTGGGGTTTGGCTATGACCTTGCTTCAGACATGGAACATAAGCAGATATGACGTGGCATATCTGTACACAAAATTTAAATGCATTTGTGGATGTTTTGGCACTTTTTTTTTTGTTACTTCTGCTCCAGTGAAAATCACAAGTCTCAGAATGCAGTAAGCTTAAAGCCAATAGGGGCAGGCACATAGGAAATCTACAGACTTTTGAGATTCTGGCGTTGTTACTGCAATAAAAGCTAACTAATGCAATTCCAGTTTTGTCTGTATTTATTGTACTCTTCCAGCTGGAAGTTACTCAATGTTAAGCTTACACTTTATGAATTTTTTCAATAGCTATTCATGAAGCAATCTTCTGAATAAAATTAATTTTAAACATTTTATTTATTCATTACATTTTGCTGGGAGAATGGGGACCAAAGACTCCATCCTTGGCAAAGGAAAGCACCCCTAGAAAAAGAGGAAAACTAAAAAGTAAGCTGAGTGAGTTGTAACAAAGAAAATCAGCTAGTTTACATTTGAAGCTAGCCATTGCTAGCAAGCTTCTTGCCTTTTCTGAAATTCTAGCCTGCTGAGGATACAGCTTACAAATACCCTGCTGAGTCTGTGAGTGCTCTGAGGAGAATAATGGCTAAAGAAGAGACTGTGGCACGTCCTAGCAAAAGATACATCTTCTAGGAAATTTCCTGCCCAGTATGTAGGCAAAACAGATACCCATTGGGGAGATTTGCATTTTCCTGGGGCAGAGATGAAGGGAGTAGCTTGAGCCCTGAGAGATGGGAAGAAGAGCTTATATCCCTTATTGCAGAGGAAGATCCTCCCTCTGTGAAGGGAGGAAAATGCCTCCCTCCCAGTCCTCAGAGGAGATTAACACTGGTGGCATTTTACTCCACAGAGAACTAGGGGATTTCTTCCTAGAAATCCGTGTGTGTGATCTCAAGCAAGAGGCTCTCCCAATACAAGGCTTGGATTCCACATTTCTGAAGGCTACCCTTTAGGTCAATAATAATAACAACAGGAGCTGACATAATCAATCAGAGAAACTACTGCCATCTTTGTTTCCTCCCGCAACTTACCCTCTGGACAAGTAGAATAAAATCAGCGTGGAGCAAACACTCTTGGCCATTACCAGAAGCCCATGAATGGGAAATGGACCCCTGAGCTTCCACTTTGAATTCTACTGTATGTCTCATGTCTCTTTCTTTACCGTTGTTTCCAACTCTATAATCGCTGCCAGTTTCCACAGGTCTTAGTGGATCCTGCTCCCAGGGCAGGACCCTGACAATTTTTGATTAACAAATAATAATGACATACATATGGTACAATGTGATATTTTTTCTACATGACTTCATTTTGGAAACACTAAATAAAGATAATTAACACATCTATCACCTCACCAATTCATTTTTTTTGTGGTGAGAATGCTTTATTCATTATCAGCTGTGATTAGATCTGAAACTTCCTACCTTTTGATCAACATGTCTTCTTTCTTTAGCCCTCCCACCCTTCACCCTATACCTCTGGTGATTCCTCTGTTTCTATTGATGTTTTCAAATTCCACATGTGAGATAATACAGTATTTTTTGTCTTTCTGTAATTTATTTCACTTAGCATAATATCTTTCAGGTTTATTCATGTTGTCAAGCTCCTAAAGAACAGTCACGAGAAGGTAGCTGTAAATAGAACAATTTTTTATCCAATTAGACAATGACCTTCAAATTTTTTTCTGGTAATATTCCCTAAAGAATTTTTGAAAACTGGGACCTCTCTATTATCTTTTAAAGGTATCATATAAAATATGTTCACTCAAGTTTAGACAGTCACAATTTTTATTACTTTTCCAAAAACAATCAGAGGGATAAAACTACCCTAGAATTTGAGTGTCCATATCATTCATTCAAATGTACAATTAAGTTTGTGAACTTGCTACCATACACTTATGTTGGTAGCACTGTACAAACAACTTGGTAAAGTTTCACAACCTTGGTATATCAGTGTCTCACAGCTATGTTCATGTAGACATGTGGCGAGGTCTTGCTGAGTGGTTTTCATTGTGTATTTTTGTGTGCTGCTGTGAGAATGACAGAGCTTGAATTAAAGCAACAAACAAACATTTCTAAATTTCTTGTTAAACTTGGTAATAGCATAAGTGAAATCATGGACATGTTGGTTCAAGTTTATGGGGATAATGCCATGAGGAAAACAGTAGTGTACAAATGGACTAGAGATTTTTGTGAGAGGAGAGAAAGCATCGCTGGTAAAGAGAGGTCAGGACAGCCAGTAACTGGTGGGGGGTTTTTACACATGAACACTGACCTGGTTTGAATGCTGACTGGGAAAAAGACTGAAAATAGTGAAAATACGTGAGCTTAAAACAAAGTCTGAAAGTGCCTGGAGAAGGCTTGCATTAACTCAGGCTTTGCAAACCAGAGAAAATGCAGCCCTTCTCTGGCCTCTTCAGAAGGCTTTTATTGATTTCCAACAAAGGTGCATATGCAAAAGATAGGGCTGAAGAATCCCAAATTCCCAGGAAGACTTGATAGAGGATAGACAGAGAGACTGGGTAAGGGGTAGGAGGTTGTAAACAGCTGATGCTCTATTGAAATAAATAGAGGGAGGGAGAAGCTAGTTCTATTCATGTGGGGGACGTAAACCAGGTTTCCTAATCTAATCACATATTCAAAGAGTTTAATCCCTCCCATCTGTTGACTCTCCAACATATAGGCCTAGTCTGGCCTGTCTGGGTGCCTCCAGGTTCTTTTCATTTTCTGTGGTTTTTAGGAACCCCTCAGGGATTGTCCATCAGCAGCACTCCCCTGGATACCCCAGGATTGAGGCAGGGAGCCCCCTTGAGAAGTCAATCTATCTACAAGTAACAAACAGGGCTGGTGAAAACATTGCAAAAGTTCACCAAATTGTGTGTCAAAATTGTCAGCTGACTGTGAGAAACATAGCAGGCAAAGTAAACATCGACAGAGAAATAGGAAAATCTGAAGCGAAAATCCTGGCCACAACTCTTGGCTCTTGTATCATGTCAATGCATCAATCATAGCACTAAGGGGGAGTTTTTAGCCAGTAAACAAAAAGCAGTATTGGAACACCTTCCCAACTCACCTAATCTGGCCTTCAATGACTTTTTTCTTTACCTGAAGATAAAGAAAATATTGAAGGAAAATATTTTGATAACTTTTAGGACAACAAGTGTAATATAATGACAGCTCTGATGGCCATTCCAAAAAAGAGTTCCAAAATAGCTCTAACAGGTGGACTAGGCACTGGCATTGGTGCATAGCTTCCCATGGGGAGCCCTTTAAAGGTGGCCATAGTGACATTCAGCAGTGAGGTATGTAGCATTTTTTCTGGGATGAGTTCACAAACTAAAATGCCAGTCCTCATGTATACAATAAGCTCTTATTTAACAGGGGGTATTTTGCATCGCTTCTCTATTTCTCTGAATTTCTATTTCCACTCTACTTCCCCTACATTTATCATGAAGCAATTTATGTTTGAATATCTTTGGGGAGGTCCCCTTGTCATGTATTTGTAAATTATATTTATAATTTTTTTCTCTAATCTTGGCTGCAATGATCTGGAAGCCAAGGGTCTTCTCATTATTCTTTTTCATTTTTATAAACCACTTTAATAAAGTATATATTGTCTAAAATTTACTACATCCAGTTTGGAGGTATATAATCTGTGCCAGTAATACCACATTAAATATTCACAACACTTTCATTGCCCACAAAAGTTTTTTCAAATTTTGTTTTTATTTTTCATTTTTTCCCCTAGTTTTACATTGAGGACAATAAGTGTTCCCACTTTCCTTTTAATTTATTCCTCCTTTCACTTTTTGCCCCAGGCAACCACTGATTTATATTCTGTATCTATAGATTAATTCACTTAAAACTTCATTAAAAATGGAATCATTTTCAGTTTTCTACAGCACCATTTATTTAAAACATTTTTTTCTGCACTGATTTACTTTTGTACATTAGTCAAAACTTATTTTACCATCTGCCTGCATGGCTATGTCACAGTCTACATATGCAGCATTGATCTAGCTGTTCTTTCTTTCCTCAGTACCACACTGTCTTTGCTGCAGATTTATGAGTGAAGAAATCAAGCAACGTGAGTCCTGCAACTTTGCTTGTATTCTTTTCCTCTTTTTCTTTCTTTTTTAAAACACTTTGGCTAATGTACGTCATGTACTTATTCTTGAATTTTTAAAAACTTGTCAATTTCTTTAAAAAAATTTTTTTTGTTAGAAATTTAATTAGGATTGCACCAAATACATAGGTTTAGTTGGGTGGATAAATGCCAATATCTAGTCTTATGATCTATGAACATAGTATATCTCCCAATTTAGTTAGGTTTCCTTTCTTTAATACTTTCTTCCTCTCAGTACATTACTGTCTATCAGAAAATACCTCATTTTTCTGATACATTGAAGATCATATTGTATTTATTATTTATTTGTGAATTATTTTATGCTAACAAGTAAATATTGAATTCTACATATTTATGTTGTATTATTGGAGAAAACTCCTAATATATTAGATTTTTTGCATATTGCTCAATTAAATTTGCTAATATTTTCTTTAAAATTTTGCATCTAATATTCACAAATGATATTAGTTAGTAGCATTTTTCTTTTTATTTTATAATAACTTTGTCCAGATTTATTGTTAGGATAATCTTTGGCTCATAAAATGACTTATGAAATATTTTCTTTATTTTTTTAATTGTGTATGTTAGTGCTAGTTATTTCTTTAATATTTGATAGATTTCAACAGTGACACCACATTTATCTAGATTTCTTTGTGAAAAAGTTTATTTTATTATGGATTCAATTTCTGTAGCCATTCAAATTCCTATTTTATGTTGTGTTCAAATGTTTTTAATAGGTATTTTCAAGTTTTGTCTTCTGAATTCAAATGTGGACCCTCTTAGAATAAGTTTCAATGGGCTACTTTTCTTCCCTAATAAGTGTTACATTTTGCTATTTTGTGGAATGTCTAGTAATTTTTATTTTAAAGCTGAGCATTTGAAATAAATAATCATTTTTTTAAAGTTCTAACTCCAGGCTGGAGTACAGCTCATTGTAACTTCAAATTTCTGTGCTTGAGCAGTCCTCCTCCTCAGCCTCCTGAATAACTAAGTCTACAAGACATGTACTAATTCTTATTTATTTATTTATTTTAAGAGACAGGGTCTCCCTGGGTTGTGCAGATTGGGTTAGAACTTCTGAGCACAAGTATTCCCCCCCACCTTAGCCTTCCAAAGTGCTGGAGTTACAAGTAGGAGTCTCAGTGCCTGGCCCAGGAAATTATCTGTTGAATAAACTCTGGCTGCTTCTTCATTCTTGGGAGCGTAGCTGGATTTTGTTTTAATAGGGAATTAACTTGCCTAGGCTCAAACAGAAGACTGTCTTCTCTGTGTTTGCAGTTGTGGTTTTTCTGCTTTGTTCTTACCACTTCCAGCTACTGCTTTGTTACTTGGTTCCTGGGAGATTGTTTCCATTTGTCTGCATTCAGTAGACAAGGTTTTGGCCAGAGGTTATATTTAGATATGTGGTCCCACCATATCTGAGACTTGCTTGTTTCTAGAAATTTACACCTAATGTTCTACTACTGTTCAGGCTCTCTTCTGATACTTTATTGGCTTCTCATTCTGTCACTCAAGTGACAAAGTCAGTCACAGCAAAGAAGGCACTCAAATAAGCAGCAGAATCACAAATCTTGGAAGAGTGGATTTCTTTCTGAGTTAGTTGTCTCTTATTCCCATACTACTGGTATTCTTTGTTGAAAGTACTCAGAACCAGCCAATGACATGGTTAGATTGCGGTTCTCATTTTGTTTGCAGTTCTTTTGCTGCCAGGATTTTACCTCTAAGTTTCTAGCTGGTCTTTCAAACTTGAGGCCTCATTTCTGGACTTTGACTATGTGGATTGTGGGGTTTCCTACTGCCTATCTGTGTTGCCACAGCTGTGGGCACTGAGAGGGTCCTTAGGGCAAAACGTTCACATTCAGGCCTGAATGGCCCCAAACTCACATTTCTTAGTCTTTTTAAAGATTTTTTTTAAGGGTAAAATTTTCCACTCTTTCTATATTATTTTAGACAACTTTCAGTGCTTTTATAGAATTGATTTTTTATTTTATACAGTTTTAATAATTGTTAAGTGTGGGAAGGTTTACCTGATTTTACTTAAGTACCATTACTGAAAATTCTTCCTTTATAACTTGTGATTTAATTTTTAAAAAATCTGTAAAGATAAGCATCTTAGTGTTAAAATTGTTTTTTCTTGATAGAGATTTTCTTGGGTTAATAGTGCAAATTTTCTTGACAGAGATTTTCTTGTGTTAATTTGCCAAAAAAGTCATAATACCTTTAAAATGCATTATAAATGTAATGAGATGGCTAAAATATTTTCTCAATGAGTACATAAATGTGTGAATTCCTATAATGAGAGGAAGCTACAGCTTACATTCTGGTTTACTTTTTTAGCATTCATGATCTCTGAAAAGCATATTCAATTAAGTATTTTGATAGAAATAGAAGCAATTACATGGCAGAAACATGACTCAATTCTGTAATGTCTTGAGTGGTAGAAACATTTTAATTTACCATTAAAATATTTATTAATGTATTAGTTGAACAAATAAACCTGGTTCAGAAGGATCTGTTATTCATTTGTTATAATCAACAATTATCAGAGTTAAAAATAGGCATAGTGGGGTGGAAGAAAGATGACCAACTGGAACAAGCATCCCACAGAGGCTCCCATCCAGAAGGAGAGTTAAAGGACAGAAGTTTAGCAAGTAAGCTGATGGTTTGGAGCTGAGCCAAGAGAGAAGGTTGAAGAATGCACATCAACCCTACTGGGGCAAGCTGTGACCCCAAGGAAAGAAATAATAGGTACAAGATCCATTGCCAAGCAGATGGGAGTCCCCTCCCCCAAGAGAACAGCTTGCAGTATACTTTATACAAACAAGCAAACAGAGTTCAGATCACCTCCTATTTTATCCCATGGAAGAGACCCTCTAAAAACCAGAACTCCTTCCCTAGAGAGGACTTACTAGTGTGCCATGACACTCTCCCACCAGGCATAAAACTGTATGAAACTGTATATATTCGCTACTTGTAATTCTGAACTCCCAGCATTCCCCTCCACTCGCACCCTGAGGTCTGTAAGCCTGTCCCCCATGAAGCCCAGGTTCTTGGGCATTTTCTCTAATGGTGTGGACAAGGCTTGGCTGTTGCTGGTCTATGCTGATTCTGCAGCACAGGAATAAGGAGAAGACGGTGAACTGAGGGAATCATACAGGACAGGGAGAGGTGGTGCCCCGTGAAACAGAGCAGCAGTGGCAGTGGTGGGAACAATAGGGCTCACACCCCTAGGGATATTTTGGAAAGACAATCCCTGCCTCTCTGGGCAACCAGAGGAAACTGGGTATCTTCTTTGGTGACAGCCACCGGAGGAACAGATCTGGGATGGAAATGCAGGCACTTGAGTAAAGGGTATGCCTGCGGCAGTACCTGCCTGGGGAAGGTGCAATGGGGACAGAGACTAGAATAAGCATGTGCAGAGATGACATATTCCCATGGCAGGGCTGAGCGAGAGGACTGCTTTAGTGAGCCTAAGAAGCACCCAGCCCTCAGGGGATCATAACTGAGACAAAAGCAGATGGGGAGAGGCAGAAACCAAGAGCTGAGTATGCACTCTAACTGCCCCTGCCCCCAAACAGAGTACAACAGAGTATGAAATGCCAGCTCAAGGCAGTGGCACAGACAGGGGCTGAGTCACAGTTTCTGTGAACTCAAACAGTGCCTGGTCCTCAGGGGAATATAGCTGGGACAGAAAAAATTTCTGTGGAAATATAAGTGTCAGCAACACCAATCAGGGGCAGGGCTGGAACTGAGTGAATGACCTCAGCTTCTCTTACGCACTTGAGGTTGTCAGGCTTCACCTTCCCCTGCTGGATAGTGGCTGAGAGTGGTGGCCTGGCCAAGGAGACATAGATCTCCCTGTGACTCAGGCAGGCGCAACCCCCTGGAGCATCTGTTTATTGGAGGGAACTGGGTCACAGTCCTGTGGGGTTACCAGTGACTGATTGTGACAGAGCTGCAAGATGGGGAAGGAGGTGTCAACTTTCCCAGACTAATTCATTTGCTGGATGGGTCCTTCTGACTTCACAGAACATCAGAGTGAGTCATACTCAAGCTGCCAGCAGACCCCTGCTATATAGTTGCCAGAGACCTTTTGAACTTTCCCACCTGAGGCTGGTGCTGACTGGGAAAATTGATTTGGACCTCTTGAACTGGGCCAATCAGGTGACGATTACCCAAAGTGGTACACTGAGTGTGTAGTTGTGGGAAGGTTTGATTTTTCTTTTCTAGTTGTTGTCCTGGGGTGACTTAATTGCCATTATATCTCCACAGCTGATACTTCAACCCAGGGTAATTGATGCACTAGGGTAGGACAGAGAACAGCTGAAAACAAGACAGAGCCACTTAGCCCCACCACAACAAGCAGGTCCCCAGTGTCTCAGGCTGTAGCACTGTATGGGTCCTTTGCGAAGCTCTAGGGAAAAGGTACAGACACCAGTCCCAGCTCTTAGGCAAAGGGTGGTTAATCACTACTCCAGGAGGCCCCAACCCAACTTTACCTTATCTGCTCATCTAGCCAAATGGTATAAAATAATCATGGGGGTGGAATTAGCAGAAAAACTCCAGTAACATGAACAACCAAAGTAGATCAACTCCCCCAAGGAATGGCATAGAGGACACAACTGAAGATCCCATTTGTAAACAAATGGCTGAGATGTCAGAAATTGAATTCAGAATTTGACTTGCAAATAAGATTAATAGATGGAGGTAAAGTTGGAATTAGAAATTCAAGGAGCATTTGAAAAGTTGTCTCATAATTTAATGAATTCAGAGACAATATCACCAAAGATTTTGACACATTGAGACAAGAACTTGCAGCCCTGACACACCTGATTGAAGATGTCAGCCAAGTAGCAGCTTCTGTGCAGTCGGGCACAGTGAAAGCGGGGAGAGAAGACTCCAGGCATCTCTGGCCAGTGGGTTTTCCCAGAGGCTTCCCTTTGGTGACACAGGAAGTCAGTGAGAGATTTTTGGACCCCACAAAGAAGACAGAAACAGTGAAAAACTGGCAAGTCATAGGTGCATTTTTTCAGTTAGAGACTGCCTACAGCTGTAACCATAGCAACAGCAAGATTTGCAAGCAGGGAAAGCCTTACCTGGGGGATGTTTTGGTCTTTTCAGACTTGGACACTCAATTGAACTGCCTTGGGAGATCTTGGGCCAGTGTGTGGATGACTTTGGGTGCTGTCTGGGGTTCCAGACTGAGCCGCGGAGCCAGAAAGGAGGTAATATTGTTCAGCCTTGGGCTGCCCCTGCATGTTGCAATGCTGGGATTGGCTGGGAGACCTGGGCAAGTAATCTAGTGACTGAGCTGCCCAAAGGTGGGACTGAAATGCTGGGGAAGTGTGGAAACCCAAGTGTTTGGCATATTCACAGCAGTGGCCCTCAGTGGCCTAGAGGGAGACTAGATTTGGCACACTGGATAAGTAGGCAGCCACGCCAGGAGAGATCTCAGGAATAAATGCTTTCCTTGGAAAGCTTCTGCTTGTCCAAGGTTCATGACTTGGAGTGTCTTTTGCGTGGGCTGAGGAGTTATTTGGGCTCCTAAGCCTGCGGGGTCTGCGAAGTCAGCAGAGGCCTCCAGTCTCCATCTCGTACACCTGTATCAACATTGTGATTAACATCTCACACCTCAGAAGATCACCAGTTGCCTGGTCAATACTTAGCAAGATATATATACTGTTTGGTTTCTTGGTTTGGGGGGGTTTGTTTTTGTTTTTTGTTTGTTTTTCTTAATTTCAACATTTTTCCTAGACAATTTTTTCTTTTTCTTTTTTTTTACCATTCTAGTTTAAATACAATCTTCCATTTTTTACCTTCTTTAACAATTAGAATTTCATTTTTGCTAGTGTTTCTGACCCTATTATTTGTTTTATTCCCCCTAATTTCATCCTATAAGGGTTTTTGCTTATAGTTTGATTTATAGTATTTTTGTCTTTCCTCTCTACCTGGTGGAGGTGGGGTACTATGTCTGAGCTGGCTGGCAAAGAGCTATTGACCTCAAAGGAATCACCCAACCCAGCACCCCCAAAGGTTGGGAGTCTTTAAGGTTGGGCCATAGTACCCTACTACACACCTATATGTCTCCTCTTTCTTTCTTTCAGTGCCTTTCTTCTTTTTGTCAATATTTCCTTTTACTCACCCCCTCTTCCTTCTCTCTTTTTTTTTTTCTTTAAATATTTTTTCCCTTCTTGCCCTTCAATCTTTTCATTATTCTGGTCTCACACCCAAACGACTGATTAAAACATTAGGCCAGTGGTACAGTAACTTAAAGTGCAAGAAGAAATGAAAGGAAAATTAGAGTAAGGAAACAGATACAAGAAAGCACTCATGAAGAAGAATCAGCAGAAAAATCCTGGCAACATTAAATACCAGTCCAGAGTAACCACTTCTAGGGATTGTGAGAAACTACCACAAAGGATTCCTGCTATAAAGAAATGTTAGAAATGACAGAAGGGGAATTTAAAATACAGATGAGGAAAATAATGAAGAAAATTGCTGAGAAATTGGAAAGCAATAAAAAAACAATGGGAGGTGCCTGTGGCTCAGTGAGTAGGGTGCTGGCCCCATATACCAAGGGTGGTGGGTTCAAACCTGGCCCCAGCCAAACTGCAAAAAAAAATAGCCAGGTGTTGTGGCAGTTGTCTATAATCCCAGCCACTTGGGAGGCTGAGGCAAGAGAATCACCTAAGCCCAGGAGCTGGAGGTTGCTGTGAGCTGTGATGCCACGGAGCTCTACAAGGACAACAAAGTGAAACTCTGTCTCTAAAAAAAAGAAGAAAAGAAAAGAAAAGAAAAAACAGTGAAATAAATTGCTGAGAAAGTGCATAATAACCAAAAGGAAATTCAAAAACAGAATCAAATAAGAGATGAACGATACAAAGAATATAGAAAGGATATTGCAGAGGTGAAGGAAATTAAGCAGTCAATGAGGGAACTTAACGATGCAATAGAAAGTATCAACAACAGATTGCATCATGCAGGAGAAAGAATCTCAGAGGTAGAGGATAAAGCTCTTTAGATAACTCAGATAGTTAAAGAGGCCAAAAAGAAGAGAGAGAAAGCAGAACATTCACTGACAGAATTATGGAACTCAATGAAGTGTTCAAACATACCAGTTATAGGTACCACAAAGGGGAAGAAGAATGCCCCAGAGGAATGGAAGCCATTCCCGAGAATATTATAAATGAAAATTTCGCAAATATCACCAAAGATTCTGATGTACTCCTTTCAGAGAGATATTGGTCCCCTGGTCACCTCAACTCAAATAGAGCTTCTCCAAGGCATATTGTGATGAATTTATTTAAAGTCAAGACAAAAGAAAAGATCTTGCAAGCTGCCAGGAGTAAGTGCCAAATGACCTACAGGGGCAAACCTAGGAGGGTGACTGCGGACTTCTCTAATGAAACTTTTCAAGCCAGAAGAGAACGGCCATGTATCTTTAATCTACTTAAACGGAACAATTTTCAGTCCAGAATTCTATATCCCACTAAGCTAAGCTTTAAAATCGACAGAGAAATCAATTATTGATATGCAAACATTGAGGAAATTTGCCACAAGAAGACCAACTTTATAGGAAATATTTCAACCTCTCCGACAAACTGGCCATCACAATAGACCTTCAACAAAGTAAACATCCAGAAATTATAGGACAGAACCTAGTTTCCACAATGATGCAAAAGACAAAACTTACCAATGGACATTCACAAAATAAGATGAATAGAATGCTACCACACTTATCAATTATCTCAATAAATGTCAATGGCTTGAATTCCCCACTGAAGAGACATAGATTGGCTGATTGGATTTAAAAACACAAGCTATCTATTTGTTTTCTGCAGGAAACGCAGCTCACGTCAAAAGACAAATTAAAACTCAGAGTTAAGGGTTTTTCAGGCAAATGGAACTCAGAAGAAAAGAGGAATTTTTCAGGCAAATGGAACTCAGAAGAAAAGAAGGATTGCAATCTTATTCTCAGATACATGTGGATTTAAAGCAACTAAAGTCAAAAAAGATAATGATGGTCACTTCATATTGGTTAAGGGAAAAATACAACAGAAGACATTTCAATTTTAAATACTTATGCACCCAATTTAAATGCTCCCAGATTCTTGAAACAGACCTTGCTTAGTCTGAGCAATATGACATCCTGTAACACCATAATAACAGGGGACTTCAACACCCCTCTCTCAGAGCTGGAAAGATCCTCAAAATAGAAATTAAATAAAGATATTAAAGATTTAAATGAGACTTTAGAACAACTGCTTGATAGATGATTATAGAACGTTCCATTCCCAAAGTAATAGAATATAAATTCTTCTCATCATCCCATGGAACATTCTCCAAAATTGATCATATCCTAGGACATAAAATAAACCTCAGCAGAATCGAAAGAATTGAAATTCTACCCTGCATCTTTTTAAACCACAAGGCACTAAAAGTAGAACTCAACTCCAACAAAAATGCTCACCTCACACAAAGGCATGGGAGTTAAACAACCTTATGCTGAATGACACTTGGGTGCAGGAAGAAATAAAAAAAGGAAATCATTAACTTCCTTGAGTATAACAACAATGAAGACACGAACTACCAAAACCTATGGGATACAGCAAAAGCAATCCGGAGAGGAAAATTTATTGCTTTGAAGAAAGCAACAGAAAGAGAGTGTATCAACAAACTCACAGGCCATGTGATGGCATTGGAAAAAGAAGAACAATCTAAGCCTAAACCCAGCAGAAAAGAAATATCCAAAATTAAATCAAAGATCAATGAAAATGAAAACAAAAGAATCATTCAGAAAATTAATAAAACAAGGAGTTGGTTTTTTGAAAAAATAAATAAAATAGATAAGCTTTTGGCCAGACTAACTAGAAATAAAAAGGTAAAATCTCTAGTAATCTCAATCACAAATGATAAAGGGGAAATAACAACTGATGCCACAGAAATACAAGAGATTATCTCTGAATAATACCAGAAACTTTATGCCCAGAAATTTGACAATGTGAAGTAAGTGGATCAATATTTGGAATCATACCCTCTCCCTAGTCTTAGCCCAGATGAAATAGATCTCCTGAACAGACCAATTTTAAGCACTGAGATTACAGAAACAATAAAAAATATCCCAACCAAAAAAACACGCTGGTCTGGATGTCTTCACACCAGAATTTTATCAGACTTTCAAAGAAGAACTTATTCTAATACTACAGAAATTATTTCCAAAAAATGAGGAGGAAGGAATCTTCCCCAATACGTTCTATGAAACAAATATCACCCTGATACCAAAACCAGTTAAATACCCAACAAAAAGGGAGAATTTCAGACCAATTTCACTCATGAATATTGATGCAAAAATTCTCAACAAAATCTTGGCCAATAAATTGCAGCTCATCATCAAAAAAGTCATACATCATGATCAAGTGGATTTCATCCCACGGATGCAAGGCTGTTTTAATATTTGCAAGTCCATTAACATTATTCACTGTATCAACAGAAGCAAAATCAAAGACTATATGGTCTTCTCAATAGATGCAGTAAAAGCATTCAATAAAATCCAGCACCCTTTTCTAATTAGAACACTGAGGAGTAAAGGTACAGGTGCTGCATTTCTGAAACTGATCTACGCTCTCTATGACAAACCCACAGCTAATATTTGGAGTAAAACTAAAAGCGTTTCCTCTTAGAACTGGAACCAGAGAAGGTTGTCCTCTGTCACCATTAGTATTCAACATAGTGCTGGAATGGAAGTTCTAGCCAATACATTTAGACAAGACAAGAAAATAAAGGGCATTCAAATGGGTGCAGAGGAGGTCAAAATCTCCCTTTTTGATAATGATATGATCTTATATTGAGAGAACCCCAAAGCCTCAATCACAAGACTCTTAGATGTCATCAAAAAATACAGTAATGTCTCAGGATATAAAATTAATGTCCACAAGTCAGTTGCCTTTGTATATGCCAACAACAGCCAAGATGAGAGGTAACTAAGGACACAACTCCCTTAACCATAGCCCCAAAGAAAATTAAATGCTTAGGAATATACCTAAGAAAGAGGTGAAAGACCTCTATAAAGAAAATTATGAAACCCTAAGAAAGGAAATAGCAGAGGACTTTAACAAATGGAAGAACATACCATGCTCATGGCTGGGAATAATCAACATTGTTAAAATGTCTATTCATCCCAGAGCAATTTACCTATTCAATGCCATCCCTATTAAAATACCAACATCCTACTTTCAAGGCTTAGAAAAAATGATTCTGCATTTTGTACGGAATCAGAAAAAAAACCCACGTAGCTAAGGCAGTTCTTAGAAATAAAAACAAAGCTGGGGGTATCACCATACCAGATTTTAGGCTGTATTACAAGGCCATAGTGCTCAAGACAGCATGGTACTGGCCTAAAAATAGAGACATAGACATTTGGAATCGTATAGAAAACCTGGAAAAGAAACCAACAGCCTACAGCCACTTAAATCTTCAATAAACTAAACAAGAGCTTTCACTGGGGGAAAGACTCCCTATTCAATAAATGGTGCTGGGAGAATTGGATATCCACAGGTAATAGATTGAAACTGGATGTGCACCTTTCTCCACTCACAAAAATTGATTGATTTAAATTAATCAATTTAAATTGATTTATCAATTGATAATAAATTTAAGGCATGAGACAATAAAAATCCTCAAGAAAGAATTGGAAAACCACTGGAAGATATCAGCCTGGGGAAAGACTTTATGAGGAAGGCTGCCATGACAATAGCAATGATAGCAATAATAAACAAATGGGATGTAATTAAATTGAAAAGCTTCTGTACAGTCAAGGAGACAACAACCAAATCAAATAGCCAACCTACCCAATGGGAAAGGATATTTGCATATTTTGAATCAGACAAAAGTTTAATAGCCAGGATCTATACAGAACTTCAATTAATTCACAGGAAAAAACCAACAATCCCATACATCAATGGGGAAGAGAGATGAATAGAATCTTCTCTAAAGACAACAGACGAATGGTCAGTAAACACATGAGAAAATGCTCATCATCCCTAATTATTAGAGAAATGCAAATTAAAACCATCCTGAGCTATCATCTAACCCCAGCAAGAATGGCCTATATCACAAAATCTAAAAACTGGAGATATTGGCATGGATGTGGAGAAAAAGGAACACTTTTACACTGCCGGTGGGACTGCAGACTAATACAACCTTTTTGGAATGAAGTATGGAAAAAACTTCAAACAACGCAACCTAGACCTCCCATTTGATCCTGCAATCCCATTACTGGGCATCAATCCAGAAGAAAAAAAAACTTTTATTATAAACACACTTGTACTAGGCTGTTTATCGCAGCCCAATTTACAATTGCTAAAATGTGGAAACAGCCTAAATGTCCTTCAACCCAGGAATGGATTGGTAAGCTATGGTATATGTATACCATGGAATATTATTCAGTCATCAAGAAAATGGAGATTTTTCAGCATTTGTACTAACTTGGATGGAGGTGGAACACATTATGTTTAGTGAAACATCACAGGAATAGAGAAGCATGAACCCTGGTATTCAACTTTGATATGAGGAAAATTAATGGCAATTAATGACACAGTATGGCATGGGGAAAGGGGGGAACAGACAGAAATAGAAAGAGGGAGAGGGTGAGGGAAAGAAAACAACAACAAAAAAAAAGACAAGAAAATAGTGATTAAGTCTCACATAAATTGGATTTAATTTTGACCAAAATATATACTTAAATATTAATTTGTGATTCAACTTGTTAATATGTTGTTTAGGATATTATATCCTCATGTGTAAGTGAACTATTATTGTAATTTACATTTATAATAATATATTTTCTCCAACTTTAATATCTGGTGTATCCAGATTAAGTAGAATGATTTTGAACTATTTCTTCTTTTCCTATTGTCTATAAGATTTGTCATGAACTGTTTTTTGAAATTATCTTTTACTTTTATTTACAAATATTAGTTGTCTATTTTTGAGACATTGGAAAAAAATAAGAAGTTAACTGATGACTCCATACTGAGCCTCAGACTCAAAGTATTTTATAATAGACATATTTCTATCTGACAATGTGAATGTTACTTTTGCATTATTATTATTATTATTGCTTAATATTTCAATTCATCAATCATCTGATTTCTTTTCTGAATGTATTTAACTTTGTTCATTCTTTAAGAAGTTTTTGTTTCTATTCCTTATCTTAAACATTGTTATTTTTATTAAATTTTAAGCCTTTTTAATTATGTGAAGGCAAAAAAAATGGAAACCTAATAAACACATGTACATGTATAAATAAAGAAAATGAAAAACTGAAAAAAAGAAAAAGGAACTTTCAGCCCTCAAATATCTGAGAAGTACAGTAGAATCCCTCAGTAACAGAATGGAGCAGGAAGAAGAAAGGATTTATGACATTGAAGACAAAGGTTTTGAATGCTCCCAAACACTCGAAGAGGAAGAGAAGTGGAGACTAAAAATGGATCATTCTCTCAGAGCTCTGAGATAATTCAAAGAAAACTAATATTCACATTATAGGAATTCTGTAGGCTATGAGGTGGCTTCAAAAGGCATAGATGCTCTTCTTCATGAGATGATGAAGGAGAACTTCCCAGACATGCCAAGAGATTCTGAAATTCAGATACCAGACAGTTTCAGAACCCCAGCATGACTCAACCCGAATAAGACATCTTCTAAAAACATTATAATTAACTTCACCAAAGTTAAAATGAAGGAGAAAATTCTGTAAGCAACCAGATATAAGAAAGCCATAACCTACAAGGGGAATAATATTAGAATGACTGCATATTGCTCTGCTGAAACCTTTCAAGCTAGAAGAGGGTAGTCATCAACTTTTAATCTCCTAAAACATAAAAACTTTCAACCCAGGATCCTTTATCCAGCTAAACTGAGTTTCATTTATGATGGAGAAATTAAATACTTTAATGACATTCACATGTTGAAAAAATTTGCAATAACTAAACCGGCTCTCCAGGATAGTCTTAGACCTATCCTCCTTAATGACCAGCTCAATTCTCCACCACAAAAGTAACCTCACTCAGAAACTTTTGATCAAATTCCAGCATCCACAGTGGTGAAATGATTAAAAATGTCCACTGGACTTCCAAAAAACTCGATATCCAAAATTCAACCAGGCTTATCAATATTCTCAATTAATGTGAATGGCTTAAATTGTCCTCTAAAGAGGCACAGGTTGGCTGATTGGATACAAACCTCAGGTTTGAAGTCTGCTGCATGTAAGAATATCATCTTACCTTAAAAGATAAATATAGACTCAGGGTAAAGGGATGGTCATCTATATTTCAGGCAAATGAAAATTAGAAAAAAGCAGGTGTTGCAATTTTATTCACAGATACAATAGGCTTTAAACCAACAAAAGTAAGGAAAGATAAGGATGGTCATTTCATATTTGTTAAGGATAACACTCAACATGATGAGTTTTCAATTGTTACCATTTTTGTACCCATCCAGAATGCAATTTATGAGAAAGACTCTAACAGACATGAGCAACTTGATTTCCTCCAGCAACATAATAGTCAGAGATTTTAACACTTCCTTTGGCAGCGTTGGATAGATCCTCCAAAAAGAAGCTAAGCAAATGAAATTTAGACTTAAACTTAACCATTCAACAATTGGATTTAACAGACATCTACAGAACATTTCATCCTAACAAAAGTGAATACACATTCTTCTCTTCAGCCCATGGAACATACTACAAAATTGATCAAATCTTGGGTCACAAGTCTAATATCAGCAAATTTAAAAGAATAGAAATTATTCCATGAATCTTCTCAGACCATCATGGAATGAAAGTTGAACTCAATAACAACAGGAATCTGCATACTCATACAAAAACATGGAAACTAAATAACCTTATGCTGAATAATAGATAAGTCATAGATGAGACTAAGAAGAAAATTACCAAAGTTTTGGAAGAAAATGATAATGAAGACATGAATTATCAGAACCTCTGGGATACCGCAAAGACAGTCCTAAGAGGAAAATTTATAGCACTGCAAACCTTTCTCAAGAGAACGGAAAGAGAGGAAGTTAACAACTTAATGGGACATCTCAAACAACTGGAAAGGGAATAAATTCCCAATCCTAAACTCAGCAAAAGAAAAGAAATAACCAAAATTAGAGCAGAATTAAATTGAATTGAAAACAAAAGGATAATACAACATATCAATAAATCAACGACTTGGTTTTTTGAAAAAGTCAATAAAATGGATAAACCTTTGGCTAACCTAACCAGGAAAAAAAAGAGTAAAATCTTTAATTTTGTCAATCAGAAATGGTAAAGACAAAATAACAACAGACTCCTCAGAAATTCAAAAAAATCCTTAATATTACAAGAAACTCTATTCTCAGCAATATGAAAATCTGAAAGAAATAGATCAATACTTGGAAGCATACCACCTTCCTGGACTTAGCCAGAATGAAGTGGAAATTTTGACCAGGTCTATATCAAGTTCTGAAATAGCATTAACTATACAACAACTCCCTAAAAAGTAAAGCCCGGGACCACATGGTTTTACATCAGAATTCTACAAAACCTTTAAAGAGGAACTAGTATCTGTATTACTCAACCTTTTCCAAAATATAGAAAAGGAAGGAATAGTACCCAACACATTCTATGAATAAAATATCACCTTGATCCCCAAACCTGGCAATGACCCAACAAGAAAAAAATCATAGACCAATATCATTAATGAATATTTATGCAAAAATATTCAACAAGATCCTATCAAACAGAATCCAGCAATACATCAAAGAAATTATGCAACATGACCAAGTGGGTTTTATTCCAGGGTCTCAAGGCTTCTTCAATATATGTAAATCTATAAATATAATTCATCACATAAACAAATTAAAAACCAACACCATGTGATTCTCTCAAATGATGGAGCAAAAGCTTTTGAGAATATCCAGCATTCTTTTGTGATCAGAACACTTAAGAAAATTGGAATAGAAGGGATATTTCTTAAACTGATAGAGGCCATCTACAGCAACCCCACAGCCAATATCATATTGAATGGAGTTAAATTAAAATCATTTCCACTCAGATCAGCAACCAGGCAAGGTTGCCTACTGTCTCCACTGCTTTTCAACATTCCAATGTAATTCTTAGCCATCACAAATAGGCAAGAAAATGCGATCAAGGGTATCCAAATATGGTCAGAAAAGATCAAACATTCACTCTTTGCAGATGATATCATTGTATGTCTGGAAAACACCAGAGATTCTACTAAAAAACTTTTATAAGTGATTAAGGAATTAAGCAGCATCTCAGGTTACAAAATCAACACTCATAAATCTCTAGCCTTTATATAGGACCAACAATAGTCCTGAAAAAACAGTCAAGGCCTTTATTCCTTTCACAGCAGTGCCAAAGAAGATGAAATATTTGGGAGTTTACCTAACAAAGGACATGAAGGATCTCTATAAAGAGAACTATGAAACTCTAGAAAAGGAAATATCTGAAGATGTTAAAAAATAGAAAAATATACTATGCTCATGGCTGGGGAGAATCAACATTGTTAAAATGTCCATAGTACCCCAAACAATATACAATTTTAATGCAATCCCTATTAAAGCTCCACTGTCATACTTTAAAGATCTCAAAAACATAATACTTCACTTTATATGGAATCAGGAAAAACCCTGAATAGCCAAGACATTACTCAGAAATAAAAACAAAGAAAGAGAAGTCACACTACCAGACCTCAGAGTTTACTATAAATTCACAGTGATCAAAACAGTATGGTACTGGCACAAAAGCAGAGAGGTAGATGTATGGAAAAGAAAGAGAACCAAGAGATGAACCCAGATACTTACTATTATTTGATATTTGACAAGCCAATGAAAAACATTCAGTGGGGAAAAGATTCCCTATTTAACAAATGGTGCTGGGTGAACTGGCTGGCGACCTGTAGAAAACTGAAACTGGACCCACACCTTTCACCATTAACTAAGATAGACTCTCACTGAATTAAAGATTTAAACTTAAGACATGAAACTATAAAAATAGTAGAAGAAAGTGCAAGAAAAACACTTGAAGAAATCGGCCTAGGCAAATATTTTATGAGGAGGACCCCCTAGGCAATTGAAGCAACACCAAAAATATGTTACTGGGACCTGATCAAACTAAAAAGCTTCTGAACAGCCAAAAACACAGTAAGTAAAGCAAGCAGACAGCCCTCAGAATGGGAGAAGATATTTTCAGGTTATGTCTCCGATGAAGGTTTAATCAGAATCCACAGAGAACTCAAACGTATTAACAAGAAAAGAACAAGTGATCCCATCTCAAGGTGGGCAAGAGACTTGAAGAGAAACATCTCTGAAGAAGACAGGCACACGGCCTATAGACATATGAAAAAATGCTCATCATCCTTAATCATCAGACAAATGCAAATCAAAACTACTTTGAGATATCATCTAACTCCAGTAAGATTAGCCCACATCACAAAATCCCAAAACCAGAGATGTTGCCATGGATGTGGAGAAAAGGG
>CAUYRH010101657.1:0-17895 GCA_963574655.1 Perodicticus potto | reverse complement strand
CAGGGCTCAACCTCGTGTTTGAATTTGACTGTGGTCTTTATCTGTTCTTCAACCATCTTCCCCCAAAGTAGACTTTTACTCTTGGCAAAAACTTGTCCATGAAGTATTGCTTCTGGGTCAACCCGGTGGTCTGTGCTACGTGGAAAGCGAGCATAGAACTCCACAGATACTGTAATGCTGTAAGTTCTTGGCACACCATGGCCCTCATTGTGGGGGACTCCTGAGCTAAGGAGCCCCATTTTAATATAGCCTGATCTGACAGGTGGACATGACCCAGACAATCTGCAGAGAACCTTCACCACTTCTAAGTACGGGGACTCCTTGGGACACCTTTGTTGGGGTTGGTTTTTTGTCTTTCGGCTGGAAGGATTCTTGGCTGAGAAACTTGGCCTGTCTCTCCAGGGGTATTTATTCCTTCAGCTCCCCGAACTCACTCCGTGTTCTTACGGAGAAAGTGCCCCAGTGTGGTGGCAGGTGGTACTTTGAGGGGAACGTTCCTTAGGCGGTGTTTCCTTGGGAAAACAGACGGTGGCTTTCTCTGTTGGCAGCATTGGGACCCCGCAGTCCCCACACATGTCTTTGAAAAAGGGGATTTTCCTGGGAGTTCTTATGTGGCGATTCACAGACAATGCTTTCATCTCAGATGCCTGCTTTCCCAGAAGACAGCATTTGATCAGTATTCTTGGGGCTTTTGTTGCTAGGAAATGATGCCCCAGTTTTTCTGGGAATAAAGCAGTGTTTGGAAAATAGGTAGGGCTCAGGGAGGCATCACTTTATGTAGAGTTTTGGAAACTCTGGTGGTGGGGTTTATGGCCAGGGTTTCTTTCTTTTTTTTTTTTTAATTAAATCATAGCTGTGTACATTAATGCAATCATGGGGTACAATGTGCTGGTTTTATGTACAATTTGAAACATTTTCATTGAAGTGGTTAACATAGCCTTCATGGCATTTTCTTACTTATTGTGTTCAGACATTTATATTCTGCATTTAGCAGTGTTTTAAGTGATCATTATGCTGAGGGCTGATGCATGCACACACGCAGCTTTATTTTTTTATTATTCTTTTTTATTAAGTCATATATACATAGATCATGAATACATTTATGCCTTTGTGGGATTCAATGTGTTGATCATTTGTACACATTGGAGTGCTTACATACTAGTAATTAACATAGCTTTCACCTCATTTATTTAATCACAGTGTTAAGACATTTGTGTTCTAGACTTGCTAGATTTGACTTGTACCCTTGCAATATTCTCCATGGGTGTGGTCCCACCACTGACCCTCCCTCTGTTAACCCACCCCACTCCCTTACCCTCCCCTTCCCCTTCCATCTGTCATCCTGGGCTATAGTTGTGATTCATCTCTCATATGAAAGTGTGAGTGATTATAAATTGGTTTTATAGTAGTACTGAGTACATTGAATATATATATTTTTCCATTCCTGAGATACTTTACTAAGAAGAATATTTTCCAGCTCCATCCATGTAAACATAAAAGAGATTAAAGTCTCCATCTTATTTAAATGCTGTATAGTATTCCATCCCATCCCTGAATGGAACAGAATGTATACACACACATGCACACTCTATATGTGTATATGAAATGCAATAAAATATATATTTTATCAGTTGATGGTTGAACAGCACAGATTTGAACTGTGAGTGTGCTTATGAGTGGATTTTATTTTGCCTCTGCTATGCCGGACACAGCAAGACCCAGCCCTGCCCTTCCTTCTCCTTGTCAGGCGACTTGGCATGAAGAAGATGAGGATGGCGGCCTTTATAATGATCCACTTAAGAATAGCAAATCTGGCTCAGTACCTGTAGCTCAGCAGCTAGGGTGCCAGCCACATACACCGGAGCTGGCCAGTTCGAACCCAGCCCAGGCCTGCCAAACGGCAGTGTCAACTGCAACCAAAAAATAGCTGGACTTTGTGGTGGGTGCCTGCAGTCCCAGCTACTTGGGAGGCTGAGGCAAGAGAATCGCTTTAGCCCAGGAGTTTGAGGTTGCTGTGAGCTGTGATGTCACTGCATTCTACAGAGAGCAACAAAGTGAGACTCTGTCTCAAAAAAAAAAAAAAAAACCATCAAGTCTATTTTCTCTTCTTTAATATTTTAAATAATATTTTCTTTATTCATGTTATTTTATGCATACAGCATATAATACATAGGACATATAAAATAAGTGTGAATCGGTATTTATTTTACCAGTAAGGCTTAATAACAGATGATTAATAATTGTTTGTAGCGTCTAATGTTCCTCATGGATTTTCGACTGAGAGGTGGGCTCAGTACTCCCCACACTCCCACACTGTTCAACTATATTTTAATTTTATAGTTGTGGTTAAATCAGAAGTGCATTGGGAAGCTTTTACTCTCCCTACATGAAATTTAAATGACTTAATGGTTTTCCTTAAAGCATAGCTATTGTTGCTGTGTCGTAATTTCACATTTTTGCCTGTTATAAAACATGCAGGGGGGCGGTGCCTGTGGCTCACTGAGTAGGGTGCCGGCCCCATATACTGAGGGTGGTGGGTTCAAACCTGACCCTGGCCAAACTGCAACAAAATAATAGTTGCACATTGTGGCAGGTGCCTGTGGTCCCAGCTACTCAGGAAGCTGAGGCAAGAGAATCGCCTAAGTCCAAGAGCTGGAGGCTGCTGTGAGCTATGATGCCACGGCACTCTACCTTGGGTGATAAAGTGAGAGTCTGTCTCTTAAAAAAAAAGAAAACATGCCGGAAAGAACAATGTCATTGGTACGGTCCAGCCTCCTCTTTTTGTAAGGGAAAATCTGGATGCTTACTGTGACTTGCCCAGGAGATCTGGGTGGCACCTTGCCTTCTACACAGCACCTGGCGTTCTGTGTCTGAGACTGCTGTGGCTTTGACCCCGATGTGCACAGAATGGGGGGGGGTGCCTGTAGGAAGAGGCAGGCGATGGCCCGAGTAATGTCAGCCCTTCTAAAATAGCTGAGGGTTCCTATGTACGTGGTATAAAAAATAGTTCACAAGTGGGAATGTTGGCTTGCCCAGGACGCCTGAAACCATGAGAAGTCAGGGCTCTTTCTAAATGCGCTGGACGTTTCAAGGAATCACAGGACTGAGGCTGCGATTGACAAGCGTTTGCTTAAAAACACGACATCTCCTAAAGCTGACAGGTCACGCCTCAGGGGTTAAGTCCTGGGAGTTTTCTTGCTAAACCCCAGCGTCTGCACTTAGCAGGTGCTGGTGGCATTTAAGAAGCATGTGGGCAGCAGAGATGGAATGCCCCTGTTCACGCCGGTGTCTCAGTGGGGTGGACTCTGGGGTGACCGTGTTTATGTGGCTGGTGCCGACATCCTGGCTCATTATGGGGCAGCTCTTGCGTTTTTGGGTGTGTTTGGTGTTCAGATGAATGAATCCTCTTCTCACCGTCCTGACTTCCCTAGCCCAGTAAGTGCCATGCGAGTTGTATTTAACTCACACCAGTTTTTAGCCCAGGGTTTTTGAAGCTGTGAAACGTCTGCTCATTTTCTTTTTTTTTGGACCTTTGGAGATGAAAGTAATTTATTATCCAAACCCAGCCCTGGCCAAAAAAAATATATATATATATTTATATGTATATACGCTTCAATATTTTATATATATAGTTGTTTGTTTGTTTGTTTGGCCAGGGCTGGGTTTGAACCCGCCACCTCCGGCATATGGGGCCGGTGCCCTACTCCTTTGAGCCACAGGCGCCATCCTGAAGTGTATATTTTTTTCAATATGTTGAATAGCATACATTTTTCCCTTTTTTTCAATTAAGTCATAGACACTTAGATCATGTGTATACATTGATGCCTTTATAGGGTACAATGTGCTGATTTTAAATAAAATTAGGAATGCTTACATCGCACTAGTTAATACAGGCTTCACCTCACTTACTTAATTATTGTGTTAAGACATTTATACTCTGTACTTAATAGATTTGACATGTACCCTTGCAATATACATCTGCTCATTCTTTTTGCTGTGAATCGGCCCGTCTCTGCCACCGCTGTTTATCCCTGCCCAAGAAGGAGACACCGGCCAGGCTGTGTTTCGCCCTCAACATAAGTTCTGATCGCCCATTTCCTAACACACCACAAACTGGTACTGGTCAACAGCTGGGATTGAGGACCACAGTGTTAATAATACAGTCATTATCAGGACAACCCCATTCCTCCTTTTCTCTGCCTGTTCTAGTGTTTTTAATCCTAAGAATCATTTTTTTCCCTCTACTTTCCCCCCCTACAATGCATTCATTCTTAGCACCCTGGAAGCTCTTCCTCAGAGAACTGTGGCCCCAGGCATGGATTCTCCCCGAAGATAACCTCTACTATCATTTTCTCGGGACAGCAAATGATGTCCTGGTCCCTACAGGGGTGTCCAACCTTTTTTTTTTCTCTCTGCACCATATTGAAAGAAGAATACATAGTTGTCTGGGGTCACACATTAAATTCACAAATACTAGCAAAAGCTGTTGAGCAAACAAAAGATCTGTATATAATTTTCACAATATCCAACACCACAGAAAAGCAAAACAGTCTTCCAATAATCCACATGTGGCCCTCAGGGTATGGGTTGGACACCCCTGGACCCTTAGAACTTGGAAAGTGCAGTTTACGGGCATCACGGTCGGCGGGCCCCGGACACATTCCCTGTTCTCCTTACCTGAGAAACTCCGGTTTAAATCAGCTGTCATCATGAAATAAAACAAAGACAGAGCTCCACATTTGAAACATTTTGTTTGGGGAAGCAAGAATTGCATTTGGGTACGAGCACGCAGCCCTGGTGGTCCGAAGAACAGACAGCAGGTTGGAGTTTTACAAAAAGGAGAAATACTGTGTGTCGCTTTGAAAGAAAGTCTGTTGAGGCTAGTGAAGTTTGGGGGCCCCTGCGAGGTCTGATTGGTGAAACTGCACTTATTCACGACTAACGCTTTCGGCCTCGGGCACGTGGAAAACTTGATTCTTGGAGGAGGCGCTGAGTGCCTGGAGTGCTCTTCCCGGCCTTCCTCTCTGATCTAGTTGGGCACACAGCGACCTGATTTGTACACATCCTGTGCCCCACAGGTAGCCCCTCAAAACCCTTCCTCCCTGGGTGCAACCTCAGAGAAATTCTCAGAATTTCTGAGCTGGAGACGGCCACTTCACATCGTGTGCATTTTGGCAAACGACCCCGAGCTTGCCGTGGGGTTGTGTCTCATGCAGTCAGCTCCTTCCACCCCGGTATTCCCAGTCTCACCCCAGCAAGAGGCCTTTCTGTCTTTGTTGGAGGGGTGTGGGGGCCGGCGGGTTCAGTTCCGAGGGAGTGGTGAGGTCTCTGTGCTGGACGCTGCAGTGGGGAAGATTCAAAAACCTCAGGATGGCAGACAGACCTTCTGGCTGCCCTGAGAATTTTCTCTCCCACCAGGAGCTCGTTGTGGGTGACACGTGCGTGAACTCCCCAAGGCGGAGAAACCCGCCGGCACCTGGCGTTCGTGGCAGTGACGAGGTTCATTTTCCATCCAGGACAGGAGGACGGGCCACCGTCCCAGCAAGGGCACTGTCATGCGTCCCCTTGTTGCTTCTCTGCCCTTCCAGGGCCAGTCCCCACCGATGTTCACTTCCAGGGCCCCAGCCAGCTCTCTGGGCCTACTCAGCATTAGTTAGTTCTGTGTGAGTCATTATGTAAGTTTGGAGAGCACGTAAAAATCAAACATAAAATCTCCGTGGATGGAATCTAATGAAGCCGTCCCAGCAACTCCAAGAAGTGGACCAACTTGAAACCGGTATGCGTGGATCAGAAAGGACGTGAGCCGTGGTTCTTGGACGTGAAATTACTGCACCATGACTCGGTCTGTCTCAAAGCAAGCCGGTCTCGCCAGCCCAGGGCACGTGGGCCCTGTCGCTTTTAGCTTCTGAATACCACGTTCCCTGAGAAGTCTTCACAACCTCAGCCTCACCTAGAAAGGTTGCTGTTTGTTGTTCCAGTAGACAATTTCATTAATTGCACTTTTGTTGTTGTTGCAGTTTTTGGCTGGGGCTTGGTTTGAACCCCCCACCTCCGGTATATGGGGCCGACGCCCTACTGTTTCGAGCCACAGGCGCTGCCCCATTAATTGCACTTGTAAGCGTCTTGACAACTGTGGTTTGCTGACAGTGGCCTTTCTTGGTTCTTTAAGAACCCATCTTGGGAGGCGGAGGCAGGAGACTTGCTCGAGCCCAGGAATTTGAGAATTGGAGGTTGCTGTGAGCTGTGATGCGACGGCACTCTATCCAGGATGACAGCTTGAGGCTCTGTCTCAAAAAAAAGAAAAAAAAAATGAACCCAAGTCTGGGTGGGTGTCAGGAAAATGCATTGTTCTCAAGGCTGGGCTGTTGAGGGTTTTGTGAATGGTCTTATTAACCTTGCTCTCACATTTGAGGTCTCTCTCTCTCTCTTTTTCTCTCTCTCTCACAATAAGCAATAAGGAGGCAACGACAGTTTGTGAGTTAAACTCCAGAATCCCCCAATCTCCACCCTGCTATCTGTCCTTATACAAGGTACGCCCCATGTAACACATGTGCTGACTCCCTATAAACATTGTTTTTTCCCACCTTGGGGCCACGGTGTTTTATTAGGTCTACACAGAATAAGGGACGTGTGCGTTATATGTGAGGTCTGACAACTATGTTCAAAATCTGATCCTAGGAAACGTGATGTGAAGGGTGGACATTCCTCTCTGTAAAACATCACACGTGTCCCCCGTACTCAATCCTAATATGGAGCCAGGACATGGTCTAACACATGTCCACGACAAACGCGACTCAAGTTTGGGGGAGTGAGAGCGAGAGGGAGGGGGAGGATGGCTGAGCTCCTACCTGACGGGCACAGTGTCAGGTGTAGGGTACGCATCTGGGTGCGGGACACACCTGCAGGGCACAGTGTCGGGTGTAGGGCACGCATCTGGGTGTGGGACACACCTGCAGGGCACAGTGTCGGGTGTAGGGCACGCGTCTGGGTGCGGGACACACCTGCAAGACGGACTTTACCTAACAAATGCAAACATTGGAACCCTCAACATTAACCTGAAATAAAAAAATAAATAAGTAAAAAAGAAGGGTGGATTCAGCTCTGGCCCAAGGGGAGAGCCTCAAAGGTGACCACAGACATATTCAGCAGTGAGATGTGTAGCACTTTTTCTAGGATGACATCTCCAACTGGAGACCCTTAACTCACACCTAGCGTGAGTTAAATGCAACTCACGTGGCAGTTGATGTGTTCAGTGGCTTTGTTGAAAAATAATTCTCATTCCGTACGATGAACCTGTTGAATTATAATTCAGCGGTGTTGAGATATTTACAGGCAGATTGCTATGCACTGTTTTAGAATGGAATATTTCTTATTTTTTGCAGTTTTTGGCCGGGGCTGGGTTTGAACCCACCACTTCTGGTATACGGGGCCGGCGCCCTACTCCTTTGAGCCCCAGGAGCCGCCTTGGAATGGAATATTTCTATCAGCCTCAGAGAGAACCCTATAAATCTCTGTCCACTCTCAATCCCCTCAACCCTTGGCAACCAGCAGTCTGCTGTCTCTACCAATTTGCCTCTCCTGGGCATTTCATATAAATGGAATCAGGCAACGTGTGTTCTTTTGGGGCTGGGTTCTTCAACGGAGCACGATGCTTCCTTGGCTTCACCGTATTGTATCAGCTGCCAGAAATTCATGCCCTCTGGAAGCTGTATACTGTTCCGTCCCTTGCTGGACAACTTTGTCTATCAATTCGTGCGTGCACGGGCATTTTCGTTCTTCCCACTTTCTGCCTGCTGTGAATTCAGCACTGCTGTTCTGAGCACTCACACACACGCGCGTCAGAAGACACATTTTCCTTTTCCTTGGGGACCTTCCTTACATAAAACTGAAATTGAAATTGCTGTGTCACTGTCTGTGTTTAACCTTTTGAAAAACTGCCAGGTTATTTTCCGACGTAGCTGGGCCGCTGTGTGTTCTCATCAGCCGGGGGAAGATGGTTCTCATTTCCCCACATCCTCACGGATACTTGTAGTTTGTTGATCTTTCTCTTAATCACCATCCTGGTGGGCGTGAAGTGGTGTCTCACGCTGGCTGTCACTTGCATCTTCCCTAAGGGCCAAGGAGCGATGTTGAGCATCTTTTCGGATGCTGCTTTAAAAAATAATGTGGAGGAACCGTCCCTCCTCATTATTCTATTTCCCATGGGCCCCACATGGATGAGCAATTTAATGAGGGAGGGAATGATTACACAACCTGCACGCTTTTAGGAAGAATTTTAGGCAGGCCGCGCTTGTGTCCATAAAGGAAGGAAGGAATAGGAAATGTGAAACGCAGTGTCCAGAAATCTCCAGTGGAAGGACACAGTGGTGATTCCTGCAGCGTGAGTTATACGTAGCTCACAACAGTCCAGAAAACCCCTCTCTGTGTTTGGTAAAAGAACCGGGTCATGGAAAAAACACCAGCAGGCTAGCAGGGAACTTTACAATACATGGATGTCAAAGACTTATATTTTTCTTTTTTTCTAAGAAGGAATTACTAGGTGCCATAAGCTTTAACTTTTTTAACTGTATAACTTTATTTACAGTATGAGATAGCTACTCCTCACACTCACAGAAACAGAATCTAGGGTGGTGGTTGCCGGAGTCTCATGGGGAAGAGAAGAGCCAGGGTGGGCAAGTGGGGAGGTTGAGTCAGTGGGTGGAGAGTTTACGTTTTGGAAGATGAAAAAATTCTAGCATCACTCTGGGAGTGCGAGGCAGGTGGATTGTTTGAGCTGAGAAGTTCACTAGCAGACTGAGCAAGAGCGAGACCCTGTCTCAACTAAAAATATAAAAACTAGGGTGGTGTCTGTGCCTCAAGGAGGAGGGCGCCGGCCCCATACACTGGAGGTGGCGGGTTCAAGCCCGGCCCCAGCCAAAAACTGCAAAAAAGAAAAAATTAAATAAATAAAAATAAAAACTAGCCGGGCATTGTGGCAGGTGTCTGTAGTCCTAGCTACTTGAGAGGCTGAGGCAGGAGGATCTCTAGAGCCTAGGAGTTTGAGGTTGCTGTGAGCTGTGATGCCACGGCCCTCTACCCAGGGCGATAGAATGAGACTCTGTCTCAAAAAAAAAAAAAAAAAAAAACCAAAAAAATTCTAGAATGTCTTATTTTTGTCTTGAGATTATTGTAGATCGACCTGTAGTGTTATAGGGTCATGTATATTGTTTTTTCCACCCTGATTTGTGTGTTTTCTTTAGAAAAAGGCATCGTAACTATGCAATTGTATGTATTTTTTCCATTTTTTAATGGATACATAACAGGTGTACATATTTTGGGGGGTACGTGCAACATTTTGATACATGTATAGAATGGGTAATGATCAAATCTGGGTAATTAGGATTTTAGTTACTTTGAACAATGATCAGTTCTTTGTGTTGGGAACATTTTGAATGTTTTCTCCTTGCTATTGAGAAGTATTCAATACGTTCTAAGCTGTCGTCCTCGTATTCTGCTACTGGACCCTGGAACTTATTCCCCCTAACTGTAGTTTTGTACCTATTAACAAACCTCTTTTTTTGTTCGTTTATTTGAGGCGGAGGCTTGCTCAGTCACCCTGGGTAGAAAGCTGTGGTGTCATCATAGCTCACCACAACCTCAGATTCTTGGGTTTGAACGATCCTTGTGCCTCAGCCTCCTGAGTAGCTGGGATTATAGGTGCCCACCACCATGCTTGGCCATTTTTCTTCTATTTTTAGTAGAGATGGGGTCTCGCTCTTGCTCAGGCTGCTGTTGAATTCCTGAACTTAAGCAGTCCCCCTACCTCAGCCTCCCAGAGTGCTAGGATGACAGGTGTGAGCCACTCACTGTGCCAAGCTCCTTTTCATTGTTGTTTGTTTTTTTTTAGTGTTTTCTTCCTCCGATAAAAAAAAAAAATTATATATATATATATATACATACATACATACATACATACATACATACATATAACTGGGCAACCAACCTGTTTTTAGCTGCCCTTTTGCACACACCCTTCCCAGCCTCTGGTAACCGTCTTGAGATGCTATATTAAGTAACTCCCACCACCTGCACCACGTTTTCTTCTACTATTTTTCTGATTTAACTTCTTTACACTTGAACCTTGGAGCCATCTCTGGTTGACTTCGGTGCAGCTAGGGAGCCAGCTCTAGATAGAACTGTCATTTATGCAGTTTCCCGAAACCTTAGATACCACAGAAGCATGAGGTCAGACCTCCAAGTTAGAGTCCTGAGCTCAGAGTTTGTAAACATAGTCCGAGGTTTGGAAGGGAACTTTCTTTTTCCTTTTCCTTTCTTTCTTTTTCTTTTTTTTTTTTTTTGTGCAGTTTTTGGCTGGGACTGGGTTTGAACTCACCACCTCTAGTTATGGGGCTGGCACCCTACTCCTTTGAGTCACAGGCGCCGCCCTGGAAGAGAACTTTCTTTTCTTTCTTTTTCTTTCTTTCTTTTCTTTCTTTTCACTCTTTCTCTCTTTCTTTCCTTCCTTCCTTCCTTCCTTCCTTCCTTCCTTCTTTCCTTCCTTCCTTCCCTCCCTCTTTTCTTTCTCTCTCTCTCCTTCCTTCCCTCCCTCTTTTCTCTCTTTCTCTCTCTCCTTCCTTCCTTCCTTCCTCCCTCCGTCCCTCCCTCCCTCCCTCCCTTCCTCCCTCCCTCCCTCCCTTTTTCTTTTCTTTTCTTTCTGTCTTTCTTTTTGTACTAGGGATAAAAAGGAGAAGACTGAGCAGGTTGGCGTGGAAGGGAACTTTCTGTCATTATAGCTGTGGCACCATGACACCCTTGGCCAGCCCGGTGACACTCAGAGGTGTTAGCTGTTTTTCTTATTCCCAGTCTCTTAGCTACCTACCAACAAATATACAGGTGGAAAAAGCCATCTTGAGCTTTGTGTTACAAAGGGCTGGGACTTCTAGAATTGACTGGGTTGTGTAACTTTGCTCAGACTTGTGGTGTTACGATCTGGCTGTCCAGGGAGATGATTTCGGGGAAATTTGACTCACCTGCTTTGCATGTGGATAGCACACTCCAACATTAAGAGAACATGCCTTGGAGGGTATGGAGTCATTAAAGGAGCTTAAGTGGAAGGTTTAGGCAACTCCAGAAAAAGTCGAGTTGGGAACAAAAACAACCCCAGGCGACTGAGGGTTGAACCAGTGATATTTAAAGAAATTGTTTTTCCCTGCCTTTCTTTGTATGCTAACCCCGAAAACTTCTGCTGGCCCCCAGTTGGGTGAACGTCTGAACTTGACACCTTTATCAAAACACATCTTTTTCTTTATTTCTTTTTTTAAAATAAAATGTATGTAATTTATTTATTTTAGAATTGGCAAATAATAATGGTACGTATTTATGGCGTACAAAGTTTTAGTACATACAACGGATAGTGATGAAAGCGGGGGGATTAGTGCGTCTTTTTTCTCAAATGTTTATCCTGTGTGTTGACAGTGTTCAACAACTCCCCTTCTGGCTACTATTTGAAAACACAGTAGAATCTCTGTGAGTGGACCCGTCAAGGGACAGTAACAAACTGGTCAACACACACAGAGGTGGTCAACATGAGGAGCCATGCCTGGAGTCCTGATGTGTACAGGTGGTGCACATCTGGTTCATGAAAATGAAGTCAATGTAAGGAGGTCAAAATTAGGTCAGCTATGGAGGGTGTACTGTTTGTAATAAATCATGTAGTCACCCCATAGACAGTAGAACTTAACCCTCCTATGTAAAAACAAGCCCCCCCACCTTTTTTTTTACATCTGCTTTATGCCTTTTTTCCCCACACAAAGAACATGGCATAGTCTTGGAGAGACTGTGTGAGACTGACCAGGGTGTGATATCTTGGCTATGGTACTTCATAACCAGTCCCAGAACCTTGTATACACTTACCATCTATAGCGATGATTTTCAACCTTTTTTATCTCATGGCACACTAGAACCTATCGTTAAACTTTCATGTTCCATAATTTAAACACTTAAATTATGTCGATCAGAAAAAAAAAAGAGCAAAAAAAAAGAGTACACTTACTGTGTTTTGAACTTCCTTTTTTAGAATAATTTAATTAATGATCTTTAAAATGTTTTGCGGCACACCAGTTGAAAATCACTTGTCTGTATGAAGAAGATGTTGCTTAAGAAGCAGGTGGGCCCTGACGTTTCTCTCACCCCACGACCTTGATCCCTTGAAGGGTAATGGGCATGTTTTCGTTATGTTCACTTTTTAAAATCCCTTGAGTATAAACCTCTCCTCAGGGATCCAGCTGAGAAGAGCACCTTGGAAGTGTTATTTGCACCTTATGTTTTATCCTTTCAGGGAGCTATAACAAAAATGCCACAGATGGACAGGCTCATAAACAACAGATATTTCTTGCTCACAGGTCTGGAGGCTGAAGATCCTGGTGTGAATGGTGGGGACTCAGCTCCTGGTTCGTAGATGGCACCTTCTCACTGTGTCCTCGCATGGTGGGAGGGGCGAGGGGGCTCTCTGGGGTCCCTTTATAAGGATGCTGAGGTTTATAAGCAACAGGTGTTTACTGCTCACAGTCCTGGAGGCTGAATATCCCAGCGTGGCAGGTGCTATGAGTGGTGGGACCTCACTCCTGGTTCATAGATGGCGCCTTCTTACTGTGTCCTCACATGGTGCAAGGGGCGAGGGAGCTCTCTGGGGTCTGTTTATAAGGAGACTGAGGCTTATAAACAACAGATATTTATTGCTCACAGGTCTGGAGGCTGAAGATCCTGGCATGGCAAATGCTGTGAGTGGTGGTTGCTCACCTCCTGGTTCATAGATGGAGGAGCTCTCTGGGGTCCCTTATATAAGGACACTGATCCCATCCGTGACGCTCCACCCTCATGGGTTCATCACCTCCCAAAGTCAGCACCTCCCACACTATCACCTTGGGTTTATGTCTTCAACATGCAGATTTTTGTTGCGGTGGGGACACAGACATTTAGACTGTAATTCATCTGTTCCGCTCACTCAGGGTTGAAGGTAGCACCCTTAACCTCTGATTGATTCATTAATAGGATTGATGAACTCATTCTATCAGTGAACATGTTTTGAACACTTTACTGTGCCAAGCACAGAGGCCCAGTGAGTTATTTTTCCAACACAGAATAGATGAAGATTGCTTTTTAAATATCACAGGCATAAAGGGGCATTATCTGACCCTCTGTCTGAGACAAACTTGTGAATGGAGGTAGCTTCATTCTTGCCCAGGGAGAGCTTTTCAACTGACCTGGTGTTTGCGTGAAATTAAAGAAAATACAAAAAGTCAACGTGTATTTACTGATTTCAAGTCCACAGATCCATGAACTCTTGTACAATATTACTCAGCAATACTATGATCAACATCCTGTATTTTTAAGTGTGGTGGAAGGATGATATTTGCAGGAGGAAACATCAGTTTGAAGTTGAGTAATATGAACAATTGCCTTTTAAAAAGTTATGTGATTGTTAACAGGCGGTTGTTCCTGCTCTACGCAGAACCTGCTTGTCAGATGAACATGAAAGATCTTGTTAGTTTTTGCAAATTAAATACATGTTTGGAAGACTTTGCTGACTGAGAAAATGATTAATTGTCTTTTACAATTGTAAAAGCAATAGCAATTGCTATTGCAAGCATAGCAATTGTATGTTCAGCTACATTTAGCAAATACTTAAAGCTACAGAGACGGGAATTAAAAACCAACTACATTAGTCTTGTGCCTCTATGCAAAAAAAAAAAAAACTTCAGCCATCATCTTCAAAAAGGTCTCCACTTTCTTCTCCTGGGATTCTAAGTATGTTTATATTATTAATAGCTTGTGTGATGTTGTCCACAAATAAATCTTGGGCGCTCTCATTTTTTTCACTCTTTATTTTCCCTCTGCTTTTTTAGATTGAATTATTTCTATTGACCTACCTTTCACATTCACTTATTTTTTCTATTGGTTTCTCTGAGTCTACTCATGAGCCATTGAAAGAATTCTATATTGGGGCGGGGGCACCTGTAGCTCAATGGAGTAAGGCACCGGCCCCATATGCCAGAAGTGGCAGGTTCAAATTGCAAAAAACAAAAAAAAAGGCACCAAAAACTGCAAAAAAAAAAAGAATTGCATATCTATGGTATTGTTAGAAAATAAATTTTACTTCTGGCATTCCCATTTGTCATTTTCTTCAACTTTTCACCTCTCTGATGAAATATCCAATTTGTATGTGCTTGCTTTTTTTTTTTGAGACAGAATCTCACTCTGTTGCCCTCAGTAGAGTGCTGTGGTGTCACAGCTCACAACAACTTCCAACTCTTGGGCTTAAGCGATTCTCTTGCCTCTGCCTCCCAAGTAGCTGGGACTACAGGTGCTTGCCACAATGCCTGACTATTTTTTTGTTGCAGTTGTTGTTGTTGTTTAGCTGGCCTCGGCAGGGTTTGAACCCACCACCTTTGGTGTATGTGGCCGGTGCCATAACCACTGCTCTATGGGCGCCGAGCCTGTATGTGCTTGTTATTCATATTTTCCACCAACCAGAGTTGTTCAATCTAGCAGTATTGACCTTCGGATGGGTTATTCTCTGTGATGGGCGCTTTCCTGGGCATTTTAGAATGTCAACTTTAGAATGTTAAGTGGTGTCTTTTGATCTCTGGATGCCAGCAATGTTTCCACCCCTAGTTGTGGCAATTAAAAATGTCTCCAAATACTACTCAACCATCTCCTGGAGTTGAAGGGATAAAGATCACATCTGGTCCAGAACTACTTCACAAGAACATTAACATAGTTACTTTAAAGTATCCAACCAATAGTTCTAGTGTATCGGTCACCTCTGTATCTGCTTGTGTTGATTGCTTTGTTCCTTGACAATGTTTGTTTTCCTCCATGTCTTGTAATTTTTGTTTAAATGCTGGGCATTGTCAGTAGAGCAAGAGAGACCAAGATAATTTGTACTTACCTCCCCCAACAGGTCTTCCCTTCTTCTTCTTGGTCATGTGTATGTATGTATGTGTATGTGTATGTGCTAGATACATGTGTGCGTTTATGTGCTAGAGAGAGGATGGTCTTAGTCTATCTTGCAAGGGTTGATCTGGGTTTTGTCACCATTACTTTAGTGCACCATAAGATTAAAATTCTTTTAGCAGCACGCAGACTGCTGTGTTTGAGAATGGGTATGGTGGGAAGTGGTTCTTAAGGAAATGATGGGTGAGTGTGAAGAAAGGAGGGAGGGAAGTGATAGTACACAAGGTCTTATGGGCAGGTGGATCTGAATTGATGATCAAAGGAGCTAATCTTTATAAGAAGGCTGAATTTTTGCCAGGCACTGACCTGTGCAATTTTTCTACTTCACCTCACTTATTTCTTTGACTAGGTGGTGGGGTAGACACCCTTATTTTCCCCACACACTGTTTTGCTTCTGGAGCCAAGATTTGAAGTGGGCTTGCTAGGCTGGAATGCAGGACCTTTTCTGTCAACAGTGCAAAGCAAGGATCACTTTCTGCTGCTGAGGCCTTTGAAGCTGTGTGTTCTGGGGTACCCCAGGGCAGTGTAAATTGTTGACAGAAACAGAATTAAACATCTGTGGACGTCAGGCTCATAGTATCAGTGTTATATATAGCTATACTTTTTTGAAGGGTGATGTTACCTTTGCAAAGCTGGCTTTTCAGTACTTGCCATGACAAAATGTAAGTATCACAGGAAAGATACTTTGGAACTGACCTTAAGGACGATGGTGATGTCCAGTCCTTGTCTGAGTATTGAGAAATTGTGCAGAAGCTAATAAGCATGAAGGGATTAGGACATAAAATTTATTTGGTTGGTTGGCTCTAACTACTTGAAGAGTGAAAACATATATATCTATCTATATTTTATATAGAATTGGGTAGGAAAAGCATCCAACTCTTAACCCTGGTCAAACTTGAGCATTTATGGGAAAAGGTCTGCAGATGGATCTGCTGGGTGCTGTCAGATGGCTGTTGGGCCATGGGGCTCAAGGGAAGATCTGACAGGTATCTCTAGGCCACTCACTGTTCTTACCAAGACCCCAGGGTGTCTCTGTGTTAGTTCATGCCTACTTTTGTGTGTTGGGCCACTCACTGTTCTTACCAAGACCCCAGGGTGTCTGTGTGTTAGTTCATGCCTGCTTTTGTGTGTTCAAAGAGAAGCTTAAAGGTTTCCCAAAACTTGATTTTCACATGTTCAAGTATTTTATTTTAGATTTGTGGTTTCCGTTATATATCATAAAAGGTTTTTTTTCTTCCAATAGTCTTTGAACTCCCTGTTGTTCTTTTGTTTATGGAGGCAGCTGATTTGTGCCTCTTAATTTTCTGTCTTGCTACCGTAATGAATTTCTTTCTTTCTTTCTTTCTTTTTTTTTTTAAGACACAGTAGAGTGCCATGGCATCATAGCTCTCAACAACCTTAAACTCTTGGGCTCAAGCGATCCTCGGGCCTCATCCTCCCACGTAGTGAAGCTATAGGTGTTTGACATGATGCCTGGCTAGTTTTTCTGTTTTTAGTAGAGACGGGGTCTTGCTCTTGTTCAGGCTGGCGTTGAACTCCTGAGCTCAAGCAGTCCCAGAGTGCTGGGTTTACAGGAGTGAGCCTTGTGTCCAGCCGCCTTAATGAGTTCTTTTTCCCTCCCCTTGCTTTCCCTTCCCTTCCTCTTTCCCTCTCCTCCCATATTTCCTCTCTTGAAAACAATAATAAAGGCTGTCACTTCCAGTTGCACGCTCTTTCTGCCTCCTAACTAACCCCAGTGCTTCCCTTATGGACTCCAAGGCATGCCTTGCACCCTCCTCTTCTTGGGAACAATGAGTAACAAAGCATCTCTTCATTGGCTAGTGTCTTCTGATCTTTTGGCCTCATCCTACCTAAATCCCATTAAAATCTACATTTCAAAACACCGACTCAAATGTCCTGCTTGGTGCTACTTCAGCAGCAGAGGTTATTCCAGGATTCTTGCCCGCTGCTGCCAAGGCTATATAGTGTGGAGATGTTTTTGCAAGTCACACAGGCAGCATTTGCCAGAGCCTGGCAAAGCCTCAGCAGGGGATGATTGTGGCTTTCTCAGGTGTCTTTTACCACAGTCATTACTCAGGGCTAATCCACTTTATTACGTTCATGCATCCTGAACTCCTGGGAATTTAAGGGAAGAAAACCAGAAATAATAGAACCATCACTTCTTCTGGGTACTGGGTATTGAGCGTCTCTGGAGACTCTGTTCTAACAAGTGTATTCCGCTTTTAAACCTTACTTTGATTTCGTTGTTCTTCTGTTCCAGTTTTCCCCCCACAACCAGACCGTGTCGCCATAGTGACTGGTGGGACAGATGGCATCGGCTATGCCACGGCAAGGTACCTGGCGAGACTCGGCATGCATGTTATCATAGGTGATGGGATTTTTACAGCCCTTTTGTTTTATATCTAATGTGAGATGCTTACATGTGCCTTTGTAGATTTATGCAGATTTCCAGATCAAAGGTCAGATACAGATTTCCAGATCTATCAAAGGTCAGATACAGAATATCTATAAAGGCAAATATTCAAAAACTGGAAAAGACAGGAAATTGTAATAATCTTTCTGAAATTCATGTTTGTTGTGTTTCTGTATTGATCATGTGTTTTTTTCTGAATGCCTCACTGGAAATATAACAAAATATATCTTTATTAGTTGTGCTTGGGCTCCTAGTTGGGTAGATTATGTGAGGCCTATTTGAGTAAGTCATGTGAAGTCTAGTTTTATTTGGTTATGTGAGGTCTGGTTGGGTTGGGTTTTGATGAGATCTAGTTGGCTGGGTCATATGTGATCTAGCTGTTTTAGGTCATGTGAGGTTTAGTTGGGTGTATCATGTGAGTTCTAGTTGTATTCGGTAATGTGAAGTCTGGTTATATGTGGTGATGTGGGGTCTAGTTGGGTTAGGTT
>CAUYRH010101656.1:0-31858 GCA_963574655.1 Perodicticus potto | reverse complement strand
TCTCACTTTATCGCCCTCAGTAGAGTGCCGTGGCATCACAGCTCACAGCAACCTCCAACTCCTGGGCTTAGGCGATTCTCTTGCCTCAGCCTCCCAAGTAGCTGGGACTACAGGCACCTGCCACAACGCCTGGCTATTTTTTGTTGCAGTTTGGCCGGGGACAGGTTTGAACCCACCACCCTCGGTATATGGGGCTGGCACCCTACTCACTGAGCCACAGGTGCTGCCCCAGAAGTTTAAGTCTCATGCGACTGGGTATATAGCTATTAAACCTTTCACAGAGTTCTTCATGCATCTTTAATGTATGCTTTCAGAAATTTTTCAGAGAATATCTTCTCATATTTGTACCCAATTTTCTCTCTTTCTATTTCTCTCTCTCTTTCTCTCACCACATACACACACCTACATATATGTGATGTCTGTAGACTTACCATTCTGTATATATCTCCTAAGGCGTGTTTTTACATGTATAAACTTTTCCTCTATGTTTGAATCTTAATAGATCTAAATTCAATAGCTGTTAATCCTTTCTTTAATTTAGTCTAATTCGCTGTGAAACCAGTTTATTAAATTCCTTCTTTCAGTTATTATTTTTGTTTCATAGTCTATAATTTACTTATAAATTCTGCTTCTTAGATGAAACTTTCCACCTTGTTACCTCATAATTTCCTTAATATATTCACTTTTTTTACTTGAATCCCACGTTTAACACAGCTATTCTTTTTTTTTGGTTGCATCCGTCATTGTTGTTTGGCGGGCCCAGGCTGGATTTGAACCCGCCAGCTCAGGTGTACGTGGCTGGCGCCTTAGCCCGTTGAGCCACAGATACCGAGCCATTAACACAGCTATTCATCTGGTGGATCTGTTTACCACGTTAGTGGCTTGTTGGTGTTTTTTTCTTTTCTTTACTTTTGGCAGTTTTTGGTCGGGGCTGGGTTTGAACCCACCACCTCTGGCATATGCAGTTGGTGCCCCACTCCTTTGAGCCACAAGCGCCACCCATGTTTTTTTTCTTTTGCTTTTTCTGTCAAATGATCTTGCCTCCTGGTGTGCCTCATAAGATCTGACCATCTAGCAAACACGTGTTTTAAAAAATCATAGAATAATTTAAACTCTGGATGGTGTTATCTTCCTTCAGAGTGCGATTACACTTCTTTCTGGCAGATGATAATGATAAAGGAACATGGCCTTAATTTGATCAGAATTAATAGTTGAAAGCAAAACTTCTGACTTTCTGCAGACGTTCTCTTTCTAGACCCCCCTCACTCTGAGTGGATATTCCTTTGGGCGTGTTTAAAGGCGTTAGTTTCTGGGTAAACTGTGAATTCTCGTTTTATTTCCCTATCCCCTTGAGCCTCCCAGAAGCTCCGCTTGTTCTGCAGTCTTCTCATCTGCCACTCTCCTGATCAGTCTCACAGGCATCCAGCCCTCGCCTGGAAAATGGTGAAAGTTCGGGAAAATCAATACTACACATTGCCTCTGAATCTCCATGTATTAGCGCGCTCTCTGTTTTTCTCTCTCTTTGAAATCTTCCTCTCAATTCTTCCCTGAATTGGAGATCGCTGGTGCTTTCAAATGCTTTTTCTCCCTTCCTTTCTTTCTTTTTTTCTTTCTTTCTTTCGTTCTTTTTTTTGCAGTTTTTGGCTGGGCTTGGTTTGAACCCACCACCTCCAGCATATGGGGCCGGTGCTCTACTCCCTTGAGCCACCGGCACTGCCCTCCCTTCCTTTCTTTATTTTGACAAGCTTTGTGGTCATTCTTAGCAGAAATCTTATTCTGCTAATTCTAGTCTGCTCTTACCAGAAGCCCTTGCTATTTTCCAGCCTAGGTAGGTAAGAAAAAGTCATAGAAATTCTTGTATTATGGAGATGATATGATAAAAGGAGTATTTTAGAAAGTTCAACCTGCTAGTAATATGGAGTTTCATTTGAAAAAGAATACTGCCAGTAAGAGGAAGTTAATAGGAGATGGTCCCAGAAGGCCTAACTAACAAATCTTACTAAGTATTCAGAGTATACTAAATGCTGGCTGGTGCTTTTATTTTTACTTTCAATGTTTCTATACATTCCATAAAATAAATTGAAATAAATTTAAAAGCTATCATTCCAGCCTTCCATTGTCAGTGTAGATTAGGACATATAGACTGGGAAATAGTTAGAAACTAACATTATGGAAATATTATGATGAATAAGAGACTATTTGGTGGATTTATACGCGAAATTACATGATTGTTGGGTTTCTGTTAATGTCAGTGTCATAGTAAATAGTAAAATAAATAGAATGAACTTTTAAATAAGGATAGAAGGATAGATCACAGTCAGAGATGAATGGGCAGAGATATCGAACTAGACATTGACGCAGCTATAGATATGAAGACAGGTGTGCAAATGTTCATGCGCGCACACACACGCACACACACACACCCCTTCCTGGGGGTGGAGGCCACCTGAGAGAACACCAAAGGAATTGGACCTGAAGGCTGAGTAGGAGTTAGAAATATGCAGGATGAGAAGAAAAGCTTTCAGTCTTTACTGGAAAACCTTCTCAAGCTCTGGAGGCAGACCTCAGTTCTCTAAATCCTCAATTTTCACTTGAAACCTCAGAGGTCTCAATGGCAACCCATACATGAGTTGTTTTCCTTGGAGTTGCACTAATTTTTGAGATAAGATCCACTGCATGAAAAAAAAGAAAAAGAAAAAAGAAAAACTAGGTCAGCTTGCAAGGCAAACCCTCGCCCTTGAGGCTCTGAGACAGCCACGCTTCATTGTGCATCGGGGATGCTCCCCGTTCTGCCTTTGACAGATAAAATTTAATGAAATTAATATTTTTACTGACTCATCGAGGCACTTGTTAAGTGCAGCTGGCTTTTTCTTTTTTCTTGTGCCTTTGTGGCACTAAATGACTACAGAGTTTGGTGTCACTCCTGCGTCTGGTGCTTTATTTTGTGCCCTCAGTGGCAATGTCAGCACAGTCGTGTGAAGATCGGGGAGGGGTCCCTTACATCTCTGGGGGATCCAGAGAGCATGAATTGAAAGCTGCTGATGGAGAGCTTACGCTGTGGGAAGAACAATCCTCTCTCCTGTCCCTCTCTTCCTGGTCTTCTCCCACTTCACCCTCCCTCTACCCTGGAGTTTCCAGGGGGCCTTTCCATGAGGAGGAAGGCACAGATGCCACCGTGGCCACCCCACCAGCTAAAATATCTCTGGGGTGGGAAGGGTTTCTGGCTCTTTGCTGTTCTGGCTCCTTTTTGCTTCTCTTTTTCTGCACCAATGTATGCAACCCCCACACGCTGTCAAAACAAATAAAACACAAGAATGACAACGCTAAAAATTCTCCAGGGATTAATGTGGATACTCTTTCTTTTTTTGTAATGTTCCCAGTGCACAGATAAAGAATTTAAGGAGTTTTCAGAAAACCTCCTCAAGTATGTTTTTAACTTTGTCTCCACAGCAAGCTTGGCAAGCAGATGAACAGATACAACAAATATAATTATTACCAAGTGATCAAATAAATACTTTCCCCCCTTAAAAAAAATAATTGTTACCATTTTACTAATGAGAAGACCAAGGCTCAGAGGCACCAAGGCCATGGCATAAAAGCCCAACCTTAGCCACACTCCGATTCTCCCCTCTGAACATCTGAGCCTTCAGAGCAGGGAGAGATCTCTCTGGCCCAGGCAGGAAAATCTGCCTGAAGTCCCTATGCACACAGGGGGCAGCGAGGGAGTCTTTGCATGGGGTCTTCCTTTGTATTTCCTAAGAGGTTTTTCTCTGCTGCACCATGTGCTTGACCATTGGACATTCCTGGGAGCTGAGTTGGGGCCGAAATGGTAGCCCAGGTGTAGTGAGTGTGGAAACCGAGGATGGAGAACCTGGGGCACGCTGGTGTGGCATATCCACTCTCCCTGCTCCTCTCTCAGGCAAGCTTTCTCCTTTCCTCCCACTTCCAGAGCCAGACTAAGTCCCTGGCTGCTTGGCAGCCAGAGATTCCAAAGGATGCACTGTTGTAACTGTTGCCACCCATAGGAAAAATACAGACTCCATTTTAGGTACAAATTAGGTGGTGACTTATTTACACCTGTGCAAGTGGGTTGCTGCCCCAAAGGGAAAATGGTCCCTAAGTACAATACAGGCTGATTTTTATACTCCTTTTGTGCTGATGTGGCAAAGCAAGCATGTACAAAAGCGGAATGTGGCCAGTTACAGGGCAGGGTTACAGTCAAGTAGTTGGCTTAGGGGGCTACTGTGTGGCGGCTCAGGGGGGTTGTTGCATGGTGGTTGGCACAGGGTCAGCTTGGAAGACTCAGTAGCTTGGGAAACTCAGTAACCTGGGAAACTCTGCTTGAGTGAGTTTCCACCATTGTTCTACCTATGGCTAGGAGTCTTTGGGAACTCAGAGAACTTCCTTGTTCTGAAACCTGTTCTCAGAATTAACCCAAAAGGGGGAGGTGGAGACTTGTGGGGACCAAGGCTGAGACAGGCCGAAACAGACTCGGGTCTTTTGGGGGGGGGGGCTGTTGGCTTGCAACAGCACCAAATGAGCTCAGGACAAATGGCTCACATGGCCTCCAAGTCACCAGTCAGGTGTCTCAGCTGGTCAGTAAACCTGTTGTCTGTAATCAGGAGCTGGTTGGTGCTGGTGGGTGACTGGAGGTGGTGGGTGGAGGCAGGGGTAGGGCTTGCATGGAGCACCCACAAGCTGCTGGACTCTAGGCAGATCCGCCAGGTCTGCTCAGTGGCTCCCCCTTCAGGACCTTCAATCTTTTGACAGGACAGGTGCAAAATTAACTTCCAAGGTTTGTTGAATGCATCCCTTTGCCTTCATACTTGAGATCTCTGGGTTAAGAAGGAGTTTGCTCACATTTTCCAGATTTACAGTCTCGGGGAAGACTCTGAGAAGAGAAATATCCCTCAGAATCCTTGGAGAATTGGTCCTAACAACCCTCAAAGGTCCTCATCAAGGTCTCTACCCACAAATGCAGACTGAATTTGTGGAGGTGGAGGAAAATGTTCCCAATCCTTCCAGTTATAAACTTCTGTGCAGAGCAAGTTTTGTTACTCAATGGTTAATTTCACAGAACATGGAGGAAAAACGAAAAATGTAAACTCACAAAAATTAGCAAGTCTGATTTCTGTGCTGTAAGATCCTTTAAGAAAAACTTGAATATGAGGTGGGACAGGGAGGTGAAGGGAGGCAGGCAAAGGTCACCATGTGAGACCTCCACCTGTCATGACCTCTCTGGATCTGTGTCCTTGATGTAGAAATGAGGGGATGGCCAGATGAGTATCTGACCTCAGGACATCTGCGATTTAGTTCATCTGCCATTTGGGGTCCCTGTTTCTCATGCCTCAATGTCTTGTGAACTTCTCTGTCTGTTTGGGCATCATAAGAAGGCAAATGGGCCAGACAAAGAGGGGCTTCACCTGGTCTCCTGGCTCCTGGAGCAGCTGTATCCTCCAACTCATCAGGCAGTGCTTTGCTGTGGATGTCACCTGGGCCAGATTATTAGGGATGTGCATTATTCTAACACCTTTACTCTAGACAGCTTCATATTTAATCCTTATGTCATGCAGGCTGTGGGAGTTTGTGGAGACCCGGTGAACAAAGTAGCAATTCTTTCTTGCTCACTTCCCTCTCTCCTACTTCCCAGCCCTGAGAGGGAGGCTGCCTGCCCCAGGGATACTCCGCCCCCCTCCCCCAAGCAAGAGGAGCTTTTTCATCCTGGGTCCTGTGCTACAGTTGGGTTTGGGCTGTCTGCGGCAACTTCTTACCCAGTTTGCTTTGTAACAGATTGAGAGCGATGGGTGGGGAAGATAATCTGAATCTATTGAACAAACAGGGGCTTTCCCAAATTGTTTAAGCATATGCAATGCAAGTGGGGGAGGCAGTGCTGAGAGCTCCTCCCCTCTGCCAAGGACTTTCCAGGGTTTGGTCTGTCTCTGATAGAATCGGGGTCAACCCAAAGTCAGGGGTTTCAGCATCCTGCAGGCAGTTGGTGAGACAAGTTGGGCACACACTAGGTGGACAGGGGAAGGGGAAGTAGTGAGTCACAGTCAGGTCATGAGCAGGTGTACAGCGAATCCCAGTGCAAGCAGGGGTCAGCAAGGCCAGCCCCTGGGGTGAGGCTCTCCCTGGGTGCTGACACAGAGCAAGTGATCCCAAGCCCTGGGCAATAGGAGGACAGGCCATTCGCCAGCAAATTAAATAAGAAAACCATGGAGAGCTTTTGTTTGTGGTAACTTAAAGGCTGCCAGCTGCGTCAAGAGGTAGCTAAATATCTCCTTCCCAGCCACTGGCTGCCAGAAACTCATTGATGTGAATGAGGAATACAAATTTTGTATATTTTATGAGAAGCCTATGGCCACAGAAGTTGCTGCCGATGCTTCAGGTTCCCATGAAGCAGGTGCTTTTACCCATGCCATGTCTGCTTATTACAGAGGAAGGGGCCTCCTATTATAAACCAATGAGGGCTGGAGAGAGAAAGCACAAATCTGTCAGGGGTGTTGCTGTGGTTGCCGATCTGAGCATTGTCCTTTTGGTTATTGTTTTTTTTTTTTTTTTTTTTTTTTAAAAACCAACCAACCAAATAACAACAACAAAATAAAACAAGAGAAGAATATTCCTGGACTTCCTGATAATACAGTGCCTTGTTGTCTGGGGCCAGAAAGAGCTAGCAGAATCTGCCAAGTTTTCAACCTCTCTAAAGCAGGCGATGTCTGCCATTATGTCGGAAGGAAGCCTTTGAACAAAGAGGCAAGAATCCTACAACTGAAGCATCCAAGATTCAAGGTCTTGTCACTATGTGTCACGAAACACAAAGGCCAGAGCATTATTCTGAAGAGACAATATACTAAGAAAAATAAAGAAAAGTTACTAGGTATCTACCCAGAAGGAAAAAAAAATCATTTTACCATAAGGACATACACACTAGAATGTTTATCACAGCTCAATTCACAGTCTCCAAGATGTGAAGGTTGTGAATCCATCTTCACATCAAGCCAAGGGCCCACCAATCCAGGAATGCATTAACAAAGTGTGGTCTACGCATACCATGGACTACTACTCGGTTATAAAAAAGATGGGGACTTTGCAACTTTTGTATTGTCCTGAATGGAGGTGAAGAACATTCTAGTTAGGAAAGTATCACAGGAATTGAAAAGCAAATATCCAATGTGCTCAATACTAACATGAAACCAGGCGATAAACAAACAGGTGCTCACAGAAGAGAAACACAATTAAACTCAAGTGGGGGAAAGGAGAAGGGAGGGGATTGGTGTGCTGTCAACTAACAGGAACTCTGAAGGGTACGTGGCACATCTGAGTGAGGGGCAGAAGCCCCACTTGGACTCTACCTAACAAATTCAAACAGTGTAACTTAATCGTGTGTGCCTCATATTAAGCTGGGGGGAAAAAAAGTACAGGAGATTCATGAGTTCTCCAAAGTAGGTTCTGTATGAGAAATAAACATCCTTGAATCCTTAAAAAAAAAAAAAAGAAAGAAAGAAAGAAATGAAAGAAAATGAAAAAGAAAAAGAAGAAAGATGGCAGACTATGTTAAACTTTTGGCCAAGAGAGTGAAGGAGGCCAAAGAAAACACCAGGGGGAGATTTCCAAGAGCCTGCCCTCTCTGAAACCTTCCACCGAGTCCAGTCAGAAATCAGACCTTCTGACTAGCAAAAAAATCACATCAGATTCTTCCTTCCTCCCCAGAAAGGAAAGTCAGGGAGAGGTGTGTGTTCCCAGGGCACCAGCTGTGAAGTCACATCCTGCCTTGGGTCAACGGTTTCAGCTCAGCGTATGTTTGTTCTTGATGGAGTGCCCGTTACTCTACTTCCACGCCTACTTGGCACAAAACAAAACAAAATTCTTGAAAAAGAACAATAAGTGGTAGGAGTAAGGGGGGGAGCATGAGCATGGATGGCTGTTTGGCTTCACTCCAGGCCCCAGCTCTCACCTTTCGCCCTTCTCCTATTCTGTAGTTGCCCCAGCTGGTGGCCTGATGCCAGGAAGCCGTCTCCTCTGGGACTGTCTCTTGTTTTTATGCTCCTGTAACTGACCTTAGTTCTGCTGAGTCTCCATCCTGCTGACTTGTTGGAAGCCAATCCCCTGCAGGCAGAAGTAACTTCTCTGCACTCTGCTTGCACCTCCTGAAGAGGAAGAAGAGTTAAGCTAATCGGTGAGCTGGAGAAATCCTGCTGGGACTTTGGGTGATCGACTCTGTGAGGTCACTGGGCATGAATCAAATTCTCTTCTCCAGAGAATGTTCTCACACTCTATTCTCTTCCATCTCTGAACTTCGCCTTCTTTTATTTGTTACAATAAATGAGCCAGTATTGGTGCATTACTTTTAGTTTGGGTCCAGTCTTGGTTAGATTTCCCAAATTTTTCCCTGCCTGTTCTCATCCAGGATCTCATCTGGGACACCACGCCATTTCAGCTGTCTTGGAGACTCCCCTGGGTTGTCAGATTTTGTGACAGTCCTTGTTCTTTCTGACCTTGAAGGTTTCCAGGCATTTTATCACACGCCATTTATTGGAATTGTTCTGAGGTTGTTCTCATGGTGAGACTGGGTTTATGGGTTGGGGAGGAGGAAGGCCACGGAGGCAGAGTGCCACACTCATCACCTTCTGTCCGGCTGCCAGCAGGACTGATCACCGTGGACGCCGACCTGATCACTGGCTGAGGGGGGCCGTCAGATTTCTCCACTATAAGGAGCCCCTCTTCTCCTGTACTTTACCAAGAAAATCAACATTCACAGCTCACACTTAAAGAGCAAGAAGTTACGTTCCAGCTCACTGAGGGTGGAGTATCTCCACAAAGCCTTTGGGTTTTTGCATGGGAGATTTTGCTCTTTCTATTTATTTATTTTTTCAATTACTTATTTATATCATTATAAACTTCTGGGCATTTATTTTATACTTTGTGATACGATCTAGTACTCCATTCATTTTATTGCTCAGATTGTTCCTTCACTGGCCAGGATATCAGCAGACAGCAGTTGCCTGGAGTGGGGAACAAATGGGGGGAAAGAGCCTCAAAGGGAAGGGGGTTTACAGAGATGGGGACGGATGGTGCTATGATCGAGGGCCTTAGACAGGGAGGGGTGGCAACGGTCGAAAACAATGAATGAATCTTAAGCACACATGCACACACTCAGACACAGACCCACAATAAAATCAACCTGCCGGGCAGGGTAGAGTGTTTCATTTCTCATTTGTCTGTTTTTTCACATGGATTTTGGCCCAGCCCAGACAGACCATCCTGGTTAGATCACACTCAGACTGACATTCTGAATTAGTCAGTGTTGCCAGGTAGGAAGAAAAGTTATCCCACCTGAGGCAGCTACAACGCCCCCTGCCCCGAGTTCTTCTGTTTCCCACACAGCTGCTGTTTTGACTACATGATTATTGCACTTAATATTCAAGTTTCAGGGTAATTTCAGGAAGCAATTTCTATTAATAAAATGCAAATGTATGTATCCTGGTGCCTCATTTACAAATGAATTTCCCATTGATGTTTACTTTGTTTTTCAATTCTTACAAAGTTAAGAAGATAGGGGCAGCGCCAGTGGCTCAATGGAGTAGGGCACCGGCCCCATGTGCCAGAGGTGGCGGGTTCAAACCCAGCCTCGGCAAAAAACTGCAAATAATAATAATAATAATAAAAGACTTGGGGGAAAAAAAAGAAAAAAAGGAAAAAGAAAAAGGATACTTAGAGACCTAACTCTCTCAATCTTAGTTTTTGCATTCCGAATATACCTACCAATTATTTCCTTTTAAAGAGTTTTGTTGTAAACAAAATAAGATGACAACAAAAAAGATTGTTTGACTACGGAAATGAAGAAGTTACAGCTGGGGCCCGGCCCGCAAGCCTGAAAGCTGTGCACTTTCTCTTCAGTGTTCAAGGTGATCAAAAACAACTGAGTGTCTACAACAGATGCTGAGGGAACTAAGGACACCTGGCCCCTGCCTGGCCCTTTCCCCTGCTGTCTGCCAGGCACAGGGCTGTGTGGGTGAGGGAAGGGGCTCCCTGAGGCCTGCAGCCTGGCCTCTGGCTCAGAGAGGGGCGAGCCTGTGTCTCCTGGCGGTGAGCCCCCAGCTCCAGTCAGCTGATTAGTCCACAGACTTCTCTACCCACATTGTCCCACAGGAACGAGTTCACTTTACTGGACATGTTCTCTCCAGTATCAGAAGGGGCTGATACTGTGGGCTTGCTGTGATCAAATGCATCACTCTGGCCCTGTCTGAAGCGATCACTGAAGGACAGCGTCTGGCTGAGAGTACAGTCTGCACATTGGGCCCAGCATCTCCTCGGGGGTTTCCCTCAGCTTAGAGCTGAAGGCTACTGGGACCCCAAGGAGAGGGGCTGCTCACCCTGAGATAATGGTTACAAACACCCCAAACACACAGGAATCGCAGTGTGAAAGAGTCCTCAGCAGAAGGGACTTTCTGGACCCCTACATCTGCTTTACTTATTCCTTCCCTTTGTCTGGGCATAAAACCTTTCTCTGGCACCATGGAAGAAGGCCCTCTCCCTTCCTATCCAGGATGCCAAGGGCCCCAGGTGCTGAGCTCTTCCAGGCAGGTGCCATGGCTGGAGGGGAGCAGTGGCCTGTGTCTCTTGCCAATTCCAATCCATCAGGAATGCCTCCCCCTAAGGGAACTTTCTGCTCTTTGATGCTGCTCTGTGAAAAAAAAAAAAAACTCTTGAATAATAATGGCTAAGAAATGCAGTCCAAGCTCAGTAGAGAAGTTTGTTTTGTTCTGCGTCCTTTCATGAGATGCTCAGACCATCCTGTGAAGCAGGTGCCATGACGGTTTCCATTTTAAGCTGAAAAAACTGAGACTCAGAAAGGTCAATGTCTTACTTACAGTTACACTTCACAGCGGACTGGAGGATGAACTTGGCGGTCAGGCCATCTGTCTCGGTCACAGCTCTGTATGATCCTCATGGCGTTCATCTCTGTGTACTGGCAAGGAGGGGTCCTGTGGTCTATACTAGAGATTCTCAACCTTCCTAATGTCTCCTATTGCTGCGACCCTTTAATACAGTTCCTCATGTTGTGCTAACCCCCAACCATACAATTATTTTTGTTGCTACTTCATAACTGTAATTTTGCTACTGTTATGAATCATGATGTAAATATCTGATATGCAGGATGTATTTTCATTGTTACAAAGGGGTCGCGACCCACAGGTTGAGAACCACTGGGCTATACTGTTAAAAAAATTGCATTTATTTCTGTATCTATATTTGATTCAGCACCTTTATTCCATGATGTATCTACATTTGTAAATTTCTATGAAGGATATGGAAGGATAAACAACAAATTTTAACAGCAATAGCATGAGTAATGCTGGAAAATGAAACTTTCATTGTCAAGATGAGGACAGATCATTATTGGCTTAAGAAACTGAAAAGCCCAGGGATAAAATGGACTTTAAACACACTTTGATCAAGAAACAATCTGATCATCCCCCTTGTGTCCCCACCTTTCCTGCTCTGCTGTGCTCTGTGCTGACCCAGTTCTTCCCGTGGCAGGAAAGGGGTTTCGAGGGTCCCAGCTGACACCATCTGAACCAAATGAAGAGAGACCCGTCCCTCCCTCTGTCCTCATGACCTGTCTCCTCAGGGCTTTTCTGTCTTGCTCCCACCCTCCTGCTGAGCCCTCCAGGGTTTACATACAAGGAGAGGGAGAACTTGCATCATCAAACAGGGAATGTGTGACCTTCTTGGGTGCTGCAGGGTTCGATGTGAGCCCTTAACCCCATGCAAGTTGCGTGTGGTCAGAGAAGGGGGTGGAGAATCAACAATGGTAAATGACACTGGCCTGGACCTGCCATCACCCAGGAACTAAGCTGACTTTGGTGGACAGAGTAGAGAGGCAGAACAGGGAGAACATGTTTCCCATGACGGGTGTCCGGACTCATCTCCATATCATGGACCTGACCCTCCAAGGGGGCAGCAGAGAAGACCCTGAACATCCTCCTCCCGCAGCCGATGGGCATCAGTCCAGGGGATATGGGGGTATGAGACTGCATGTTTTTCTTCAATGGTGACATCTAGGTCCTCCACCCCACCCATGTCACCGAATGCCCTGCTAAAATAAGGCTCCTGACTCAGCCTTGCTGCTGTGTGCCTGGCACACAGGTCCTGGCTGCCCCCACCCCTGAACAGTGAGGCCTCTCCTTATTTCATGTGATTTGCACCCCTCCATCAGTGTGAGCCAGAGTGGCTTCCCTGGGTAGGGATGTGACCTGACACAGTACTGCAGGGGCAGGAGAAGGCAGAGGAGGGGAGGAAACATGTGCTCTGCAGCCGCCTGTGAAGCCTGTGCCCTCACCCTGTGCGGGATAGAGCATGCGGTTAAAAGAGCTAGGCCCTAGGGATAGAGCAATCTGGGAAAAAGTCAAGCATTGCTGCTGGCCATGAGTACTGAAAAGAATACTCACTATACACAGCACACATCTATTAGCAGGGATAAGATTAAAGCAAGACAGAGTGCAGTAAATGGGATACATTAGGAGTTCGATCACGCAGTTAAAGAAAAACTACTTGTTTTTTAACCTTGACTCTCTCCTTGAAACTTTCAGCTGTGCTATATTTTCTTATGTGTGAGATTTCAATAAAAGCCAGAGAGGAACATTGGCGGGGGCTGCACCCTTGTTTCTCCTTGTGGAGAGCTTGCTGGCGTTGGCCTCCACGGGTCCCTCAGTTCAATGCAAATTGACAGAGTCGGTGTGGTTCATTTTACGTCAAATCACACCAACGACCTTGCACTTAATTTAAAAGAATCTCTCTGTGCTCAGGGAGGTCTCAGAGGCTTCAGACATGGAGGAGAAGACCTCATTGCTGCCCACGGGGACCTTCTGAAGACCAGAGCTGTGTCAACGGACTGACTCTCCATTTAGGGAAGCCCAGGGTGTGATGTTTCAGCGTGTGTAGCTGGTGATTCCTTTGTAAATGTACTCTGCCCAGACTTCCACCCTGAACCTATTTAAAGATGAACTTTCCTAAACCTATTTCTTCTTTAATCAGGACACTGCATAATTAGTGGCGAGAAAAGATTAGGATTCAAATGGGGTTCAATTTGACATCAGTGTGGGAAATGGCAACCCCACATGAGGAGCTGGGTTCAGTCCATGAACTGATCCTCCCCAAAGTGGGGCCTGGGGGTCAGGGGTCAGGATTCCCACCATGATGAGTGTGCTTCCCATGCACATCCAGGGAACATCCCTCTAGTTTGGGATCCTTGCACACACCAGCTAGAGTATTCTTGGGATCTTGATCTCCCTGGTAAAAATTCTGACAGAGTGATTTCACCATTTAATCACCACCCAAGCATATTAGCCCCCCTGCCTGGCTTCCTCCATGCTGACTCCTTCTCTTCCTGCTACCTCCTCATCTGTGAGAATGGAGGAGTTGAGGTGGAACCACCAGGGTGGGTGCCATGGAGTCAGAAGGAATCGCCAGGATGGTCAGCACCCACCACATGGAGGAGCCTTGTTGTCCACATGGCAGGGGACTGTGAGGAAATGAGTGACCAGATCACGTAAGAGAGCTGAGCTTAGATTCATGAGAGATGGGCATAAAATTTCCTGTCCAGTAAAGAAACTGGCCTGGAGTTTTGTTGAGGGGGTGGTTAGATGTGTGTGTGTGTGGGGGGGCGGTTATAGGACCTGTCTGCTGAGCCAGGCAGAGAAAAGCCTATTTAAAGGTTTTTTTTTTTTTTAAGAGTTCCAATCTTTTAGACACAATCAGAAGAGCTTTTATAGAAATCTCTGTGTGATTAAGACAGGACCCACCTTTTGAAAGTGTTTTATTTGCACAGAAGGCATATTTGCTCATGTTAAGAGAAACTCAAGCCAATGACCACAAGCCCTTCCTGAACTGTGAGACCGAGGCCAGAGAGTGGTCCTGGGTAGCCCCTTCTCAGGTCCGAGCCTGGGCTCCGCCACCCCCTGCTCACAGAGACTTCAGAAAGGAAAACCTTCACTTGAAAGATAAAAGAACAGCACCTCTTCATCGAGGGTCATCAAGTCCAGTCTCCTCACAGCATGGAGTTTCAAAGGACCTTTTGTAAAGAGTAGCCTTTCAGCTTCTATTGTCATTTACACTGATTTATTTTAGTTTATTTAAAAAAAAGTATCATCTTATCTTATAAAACACATTTCAGCCAAGAGCACAACAGCACTTTGAAGCTCGATTTGCATAACAAACTGTCCAGAACTATCAGAATCCATAAAGAGTCTTTTAAAGAGATCCTTCAGCAGGTGGCTGAATAAGCAAAACTATCAGAGTGGTTATTATAGCCACTATTATAGTCACTGCTGTGAATGCAGCTTCAAAAACAACTTTGCTCATTAGTAGGAGGTGGAGGCCAATGCAGGGCAGAGGGTCTGAGGCTGCAAGACGGTGTGCTCAGGATCATGGACAGAGAGGGGCAGGGGTCAGGCTTGATCCAGACACACCTGGGTTTGAACCCTGGCTCTCACGTTTAACAGGTGCATCACCAGGAAGGACTTCAGCTTTCTCCTTTGCAAAAAGGAGGTAGAGTACTACCCTGTGGGGGTGTCCACAGAAAGGAAGCCATACTCTGTAATTGTAAGAGGTTTATTCTCAGCCAAATTTGAGGCCCATGCCCTGAAGCCACACCCAAGAGGCCTTGTACAAGTGGGCTCGTTGTGGTGGGGTCACAGTTCAGCTTTATACATTTTAGGGAGACAGGAATTATAGGTAAAGTCATAAATCATGGAAGGCATACATGGGTTTGGCCCAAAAGGTGGGAAATCTCAAAACCAGGGTGGGGATGCTGCTTACAAGTTATAGGTGAATTTAAATATTCTTGAGCTGACAATTGACTGAAAGAGTTAAACTTTGTTTAAAAGACCAAGAGTCAGTGGAAAGGAATGCTTGCATTAAGATAAAAGTCTGTTAGTCAGAGACAAACCACCAGCCATACACCCAGATTCAACTGGTTTTGTTACCAGGTCTGACAACTAAGTTGGCAAACTTGCCACCATGTCCTTACATTGGCAGCTCTGTACGAACAACTCCCTAAGGTTTGATAACCTTGGTATGTTAGTATCTCACAGTTGTGTTCCTGTCAACATTGTGGCAGTGTCGTGCTGAGTGGCGTTCTTTATTGTTGTTGCATGTTTTTGTGTGCTGTCATGAGAATGTCAGAGCTTACATTTGAGCAACAAACCTACCTACCTACATTTCTTCTGGACTTGGCAAGAATGGAAGTGAAATCAGGGACACCCTAGTCCAAGTTTATGGGGATAATGCCATGAAGAAAACAGCAATGTACAAATGGGTTAAATGTTTTTCTGAGGGAAGAGAAAGTGTCACCGATGAAGAGATGTCAGGTCAATGAGTAACAAGCAGAACTGATGAAAAAATTGTGAAAATTTGTCCAATTATGCCTCAGGACTGTTGGCTGACTATGAGAAGCATAGCAGACCAAATAAACATTGATAAAGAAACATGAAACTTTTACCTGAAAATCTTGAGCAAGATTTCATGGCTCTTGCATCACGACAATGCACCAGCTCACACAGCACTGGAGTTTTTAGACAGTAAACAAATAATTGTATTGAAATAACCTCCCCACTCACCTGATCTGGCCCCCCAGTGACTTTTTTTCTTTACCCAAAGATAAAGGGAATATTGAAAGGAAGACATTTTGATGACATTCACGATGTCAAAGGTAATACAATGATGGCTTTGATGGCCATTCCAGAAAAAGAGTTCCAAAGTTGTTTTGCAGAATGGACTAGGTGCTGACATTCATAGGAAGCTTCCTGTGGGGAGTACTTTGAAGGAACCTGTAGTGATACTCGGCACTTTTTCTAGGATGAGGTGGAGAACTTAGATGTTAGAATGTGTATGTACACGGAGGACCTGTGGGTATGTTTTGCATAGCCTCATGCCTGTTAATGAGTTGCAAAGAATATCTCCAAGAAGGGAGGGGGCATGATGAGGCATGTCTGACCATCTGACCTCCTTTCTCAGGGCTAGCAACTCAGTTTTAGGGTATCCCCTTGGCCAAGAGGGGTTCCAGTCAGTTAGCCACAGGGAGTGGAGGGAGCCTTAAGATTTTATTTTAGTTCACAGAGGTCAATTTGAAGACCAGTGTTAAGTTGTGCAAAGCTCTTAATAGACTGCCTGGAATATAGAGGTTGATTCCAACGGAAAGGGTGCCCTTCTGATGAAACTAGTCCACAAGAGAGGGGGGCAGCCTCAAATCCTCTCTCTTGTCTGAGCTAGAGCTCCCAGCCTGTTCACCATGTTGATGGACAGTCCCTATCTGCAGGAGGTTACCAAGGCAACTGTCCATCACTTTGAAGCCAAGCCCTGCACCACGTGGCTGACTCCCTTGCTCCTGCCCTCAATGAGCAGCTGGAACCTTGGTCTCTGAGAATTTGGCCAACCTCTTGATGTTCACCCAGAAAACTACTGAACATCCCTTTGGGGACTAAAGTCCATGTCAAATAAGAGCTACTAAACTGGGAGAGAGTTCAGGGATGAATCTCAAAAACTGCTCGGAAAAGGGGAGCACTGGATCACTCAGCTCTGAGCAGAGGAAGCCAGATAAGGGGTAAAAAAGAAGTGAGAAGATGTGTGGTTAAATATGCGAGGGGTTGGGGGGCAGTTCCGGCATTTACACCTGCCTTGTTACCACCTGGGGACCCTCATCTTTTCTTACTTCTCCTTTCAGTACCTCAATCCCTTCCTGGAAAAAAATTTGTTTTGGGTGTATAATTTCTCAGTATTGAGAACATTAGTCATTAACAATCATTAATAACAGCAAACCTTATAGACTCTATTTTAAAAAAACTGTTAGAACTTAATAAAGGAATTCAGTAAAGTTGCAGGATACAAAAATCAACATACGGTTTATCAGGCTTGATCGTTAACAATCATCATTGTTGCCAGGACCCAGGAGTTCCCAGGGCTAAAGTCCAGAGAAGTTTGCAGTGATGATCTCTGTTTGGCAGGCCCCTTGCAAGTGCCCTTCCCGGGAAGATTGCCAGACTCACTGTGGCAGCAACGGGGCAGGTGGTGGTCTGAGAAGTCAGCAGATTGTCCAGCCAGCAATGCCTTGCTTTCCCTGTCCTTGCAGTGGTACTGGACATGGGGGAGGATGCCACTATCTCAGGGGCTTATGAAGCATGACTTTCTAATCCCCACCATAAACCTGGGAGGTGGTGCTAGTATGCTTGTTATTTCTCTGTTACAGACGAGGAAAGTAAGCCTCGGACAGATGAAATAACTTGTCCACAGTCCCCTGGCAAGTAAGCACTGAGCCTAGAAGCCCTCTTCCCCTCCTGCTCACGTCCCAGGCCTGGCACGGCTTCCTTCCTCTTAGCGTCAGCCTCTACCCACATGTCTGGGTGGACCCCTTACCCTTCACTGTTTAATTACACACCATCAAGCTTCACAGGCCTCTCATTTTTCCTTCCTGGACTTGAAGTTCCTTGAGGACAGTGAGACGATCATAAATGTCTCTGGCTTTCCTGACTCTCCCAGGGGGGTGACCACTCTGGTGAAGGAGGCTTGGGAGGCAGCAACCTCCCCTTCCACACTGGCCCTCCAGGGCTTCCCGGGCCTCGGAGAACCTGTGGCCCTCCTGGCTGCCCTCCACTTGCTCAGGATGAGTCCCAAAGGGCCCTGGAGAGGAAGGGAAGGGGAGGAAAGCAAAGAGTTGGAAAACAATCAGAAAATAATTGGAAATATTGTCTGTGCCAGGAGCTAGAGAGGAAGGCAGCTCTCAGAGTTCAGGCTGTGACTCCATAAGAGGAAGCTGGGGCTGGGGGAAGCCACACAGACCTCACTTTCCTTATAATCTGATCACTACTGTACCTGAGAAGATGCAGGTGTCAAGGATCACTAGGAGGACAGGGACCTACTGAGGGCTGGCCTGGCCCTGTGGAATGGTGGGCAGCCTGAGGGTGCCCTGGCCTGGTTGGAGTCTGGGTGTCAGCGGCTAAGGGTGAGGCACGTGCCAGTGGCAGAGGCAGAACTTCCCCTGAGAAAGCAGATGACTCAACCTCCTGGTGAAAAGTAGCAGAAAGCAAACCACAAGCCGCTTAAATGGAGCTGTGGAAATGCATTGATTCAACTACCTGCAGTCTGCGTTTAGCTAACCAAGTTCTGAAATGACATCACCAGGTACTCTGAGGCCACTCCTGGCTGGGCTCAGTCATGATAACAACTTCAGCTTGCAAAGCCCACACCCCTCTGCCCGACCCTGACCTTGGAGGTAGAAGGCACTAGTGCTTGGTTACTGGCACCTGCGCCCCCTCCTGGCTCCAGGATCCTCAGAGCACCAGGCAGATCTCACCTGCTTCTGCAGCTTGGTGTGTGATGCAGTGGCCACCACCGCCCTCTGCAGCTTGCTCAACAGAGCCAGGGCCCCTCCATTGCTAGATAGAGCACAGTGGAACTGTCATTCAGTTTGGGCAAAACCACGGTCCACCTACATGTGCATTTTTCTTCAGCTGAACTGATTCAGAGTTGAAATGGTCTTTCTGCTCACTCTCTGCAGACCCCAGGGCTCAGAGAGATGGCCTGTCTGCGGAGACCAGGGAGCTGCACGAAGTAGGATGGCAATTAGGCCTGGAATTTTGTCTCCAAACTCTGCAACTTTGACCTATGCTGCTATCATGAAAAAGAGAGAGAGAGGAATTGCCTGATTGAAATGATGAATAAAATTATTTTTAGAGTTATATTTCAAATTTAAAGTTCCAAGGAAGTGCTTTTCAAATGGCCATCAGGAGTAGTTATAAAAAAGGGGGAAGAATTGCTGTTGATACACAGAGTAAAAGGGGGGAGGGATGAATCTGGAGGTGGCAGGGTAGGGAAGGATGTGGGGTGGGGGCGTGCACCTGTACCCCTTCTTTGAAAGGAAAGCAGTGAGTTGAGAAAAGGTGTGGGCAGTGGGGTTGGTGGGATGAGATGTGCTGAGGAAGCCTCTGAGAGAGTCTTCAAGAGAGGGAATTTCATTGTCTGAAGCCTGGCTGACCCTGGCTGGTAGCTGGAGCTCCTGCAAGTTCAGAGGGCCCAGAGCCACTTGAGAGATGGGGTCTGGGCTCAGCCCTTCCCTGGGTACGGTTACACTGAGGCAGGAGCTCTACCCAGCAGGCTGGGAGGTGGCCAGTGGGCAGCATCACACCTGAAGTTAACTTCAGAATAGGACTATCTTTCCAACTTTACAAAACCTTAGGACCTTAATCTTAAACAAAATTTATAGGTCTGTAGCAAGCAACCCCATTTTAGTTATAAGACACAGCACACTAAAACAAAACTTACACAAACCCATAATCAATCATTGGAGGATGGTGGAAAAGCAACATGGCATTGAAGTTGGTGCTGGAGATTGTAGGATTTCCATTAACATCTCTTTGATTTCTATTATTTTTTAAGAAACTGTCATGATGAGAAAAACTTTTATTTTGTAAAACCTTAGAATTCTTAAGCAGGATTTAAAACCCTGATCCAGTTTAATCTTGTCCTACACCTCCCTCCCAGCCCAAGATCATTTTGGTAGAAATAGATCCAATTCTGTTAAAGCTGCTTTGCTTCTCAGTTCTTAATAGGATGCAAATGTATGTAATTAATTTAGCTATTTGCATAATAAATGTTCCTGTACACTATCTTTGCCGCAAGATCCCAAGTGTTTTGTTATTAATTATGTTTTTCAGAATTGGAGAGGAAAAACAAATGTGGGTAAATCTGAAAAGAAAAGGTGTCTATTCTTGTTTGTTTATCTAAATTCCACTTGGGATTAGTTGTCCTTGGCAATGGATTAAAAATTCACAGAGCACCATCCCTGCAGGAGTGGGTCTGAGAAGCTCGGCTCCTGAGCTCAGGAAAAGCGTCTTGGTTGAAATGGACGGTGCAGATATTGTCAGGCTTCCTGCCCCCTCCCCCTACTCAGAGCTCCTGGTCCTGTAAAGGACGGGGCAGGATGGGAAGGAGAAGCCAAGCTGTCCCCACACCGGGCAGTTCTCCCACCCCAGCCTGGTCCTCCCTGAAGGCCCTGAGGCTTTGTCTGGCTCCAGCCTGTGCCCCCTCCATCTCCAAGGAGCCACTCCAGTGCCACCTTCAACTCTGTTACCTGTTCTCAGAGTCAGCCTAGCTGGCAGTAGAAAGGAGTTTTCTTTGCAGTAAAATAATTTCCCCACCACGAAAGCAGTATTTAGTCATACAAAACATGTGATACACAGATAAGCAAAAGGATGAAAATGCAAATCAACTATAATCCCACCATACTGAGGAAGTTATTTATAACACTTTCAAATCATCAGCATTTCTTTAGCTTTCCCTGCAATGGTCAGATTGGTTTTGAGAAATCTCCATGTTAAATTAACTGAAGATCTTCCTTTTTCCGAAACTCATTTGACTACAGAATGTTCTTTTCATTGCAACTTTTAATAAAATTTTTACTCCCTGAGACACGCTTTGGGAAATTTTAGTGCAGGCCCTGCTGGTTATCAGCAGCTGGTCCCAGGGCAGCTCCTGGCAGGTGTGTGGCCTGCCTGTCCTCTGGGGTAGAGAACATGGCCTTGCACCCTGGGGCTGCCAGGTCCCCGCCCCCAGGTATGAGCTGCATCCTCATCACATCCCTGCCCTGTCTGGGCTGCCTCCTGATTATTGCCTCTTTATTTCCCAGCTGCCTCTTGTCTTCATGACATTAATGTCCTTGACAACATCCGAGAAGTTTTATTAGGTAAGAATTATTGCACTTTGAATGTGATATGCAACCAATGTGAGATGCAGGGAGACTGTTGAATCTTGTTTAAATGATCTTACAAATGTGAGAGATATCCCGGAAAGATACACCTTGAAGCTCTGGTTAACTCATTTATCAACTCACCTAGAGGCTACTGATGGGATAACTCTGAGATGGTCTGCTGTCTTCGTCAGAGGAAAAGGATCAGGTGTTTACAGCACAGGGCCAGGTTTGCTTATAAGAAGTCCCTGTGTGGAACCCTGGTGCCTGATTAAAGAAAGATCAGGAATCCCTCCTTCCAAAACTTCCCCATGGGTGCTCTTTTGGCCAGGAGATGCAATCATACACAGCACTCTTATTTTAACTACCGTACTGTCCTGCACATGAAGTCTCTAATAAAAATATATGCATAGGTTAAACTGGCAAAGGAAAGTAATGTAACACTATTATCAAGTGGGGCTTTGCTTCCAAGTCTCAAAAGAAAATTCCATTAAACTTGGTTGGACTAAATGGAAAATTCTTATGAGAATTTATAAGAATAGGCACAGGGCAGCTCACAGCTTAGAACCCAATGCTGGGCAATACATTTCCTTTCATGCCTTCACAACAGACTTCAGAATGCAGCTCTAGCAGTGAGCCAGAGCATCCCCACCACAGCAGGAGGAAATAGAGTCACAGCACAAGGGACCATGCTTGTCTGCCGTGCCCGCAGCCTATCGCCAAGCCTGATTGTGTATCAGAGGAAGAGAGAACATCCATCAAGGAAAACTGTCTGGCCCTGCAGCTGAGTGGAGAGATAAGAGAGGAAAGGGGCCCCAAGTTCATGTGCTTTCTGAAAACTAACCATGGACCATATGTCTCAGTATTGACCCAGGGTTTGAAATGTCTTCTTGGCTCTTCTGATCGCCCAGCTGCTATTGCTGCCTAACACATCACCCCAATGTGCTGATATAAAATAGCAACTACTTTATTATGGTTTGGGATCTGTGAGCCAGGGATCTGACAGCAGCTCTGTAGGGTGGCTAATCTCTTCCCCACAATGTCTGCACCCCCAGCTGGAAGACAGGAAAGCCAGAGCAATGTGGCAGCGGGGATCAGAAGTCCTCTGAAGGCTTCCTCCCTCACATAGCAGTTTATCCTTGTGCTGGCTGGGCCCCTGGTGGGGCTGTGGCTGGAATATCAGATGCGGCTTCCCCATAGGACTGTGTGGCTTCTTCACACCGTGGCGGCTGAATTCCAAGAGAGAATATCCCAAGAGAACCACGTTTTATGTGCCAGCCTTGAGATTCAAATCATATCCATTTCCTTGCATTTTTGCTAGTCAAGGCAGTCACAAAGACCCCCGTCAGACTCAGGGGAGGGCACAAAGACACCATCTTCCTGCAGCTGAAGTGTTAAGATCATGCTGAAAAAGAGCCTGTGGGGTTGGGGGATACTATTATCTGCCAGGTTGACTCATCCTCAAGGAGTGGTAAGGTATAGAGGGGAAGCAGGGGGCCAAGGGGGAGAGAAATGAGCCTGAAATTTCTCCTGGATTCCAACTGATACTGGAATACACACTGTTAGGATGCCACCTCTGGATTGGGACCCTCAGCCTCAAAGACGGGAATTCTTGAACTATTCAATGGCTCCTGGCCTCAATCTTGGGCTAGTCACCTGGGTTGTCTATTTGTTATAATAGAAAGCAGACAGGAGGGCTGAAGATCAAGACAGGTTAATTGGTCTTTGATGAAAGGTTTTGGGACCCACTTAACCTACAGGGCAAGTGCTGAGGAGACTGAAGATGGGGAGTGAGGAAGGAACTTGGAGGAGAAGAGCAGGGAAGGTCCTGATCACACATTGCTCACCTCACAATTTGACCTTGATGATTCTTCCCAAGAGTGAGCATCAGCTTGGGCAGGAGTTCTAATTCCTTTCATGTGTAAAAATTTAGCAGCTTTTGGCCTTGGAGAGCTTCTTTCTGCAGGATCAAGCTCAGATGTAAGATGATGGGTGGGGAGCGTGTTCTCCAAGCTGGGGCCTTTCAGGTTGGGGTGGAAGTGTGGATGGAGAGGATGGCTGCTACCACCTTTTCACCACGAGGGGAACTATATGAACACCAAGGCCAAGAATAATTATGGGATGTAATAGATTATGCACAAAAACATCCTTTAAGTTTATTTAGTCATCAGCGACAAACAGACAATTTTTTCTTAAAAAAGAAGAAAAAGAAGAATTTATTTGGCATAACATAGAATATCTTCCAAAGAGAAAATAGAACCCTCATGTTTCTGGGAAGCTGGGTCTCAGGAACCAGTAACAGTCACCTTGGTATCATTGTGACAAGGATTGATGGACGCTCACCTTCTGTAGGCTTTGGGTCACTGAGCCCCAGAGTCAACTGTCATAGAATATCTGGGTCCCACTGCGGGAGCTTGGCTAGGGAGCAGTTCTTGGCTAAAAGTTCCAGATCACTTCTGAGGTGGGGAGTGGGAGGCTGGCTGATTCTGATGTGCAGCCCAGGTTGAGAAGCACAGATCTAGGCCCCTGGTGCTGCAGGTGTGGCCCATGCATCAGTAGCATGGATGCCCTCTTGGAGCTTGTTGGAAATGAAGAACCTTAGGCTCCACAGTGCGAATACCGGGTTGGAGCCTCTACTTCCCTTTTAAAAAGCCCTGAACTATACTTACTATTTTTGAATTAAAAATCAGCAGCAGCAGCAGTAGCACTGCACTAGACTGATTTTTATCAATCTGGATAGCACTGCAGTCACGGAACTTGAAATACAAAACCCGCTCAGGCCCCCTGCAGACCTGCCAAGTCAGAGCTTCTGGTGTTGGGTCAGAGCCCCAGGTGCTTTGCAGAAAACTCTGCAGGTGGTTACTGATGGGGAAGTCGGGACTCAGTGAAGCTTGTGACTAACCCCACCTCTGTCCCTAGGGACCTAGCTCCATCTGAGGCAGCCAGGGGTGTTTAAGTTTTCCTACTTTGTAACCTTTTTCAGCTGTATCTTTCAGAGTCTCCTGAGATTGAAGGAAGAAACTGCATGACCGGGACAATTCCCAGGAGGAGAGGGAAGAGGCACAGTGTCAGTTCAGCCACAGGATTTGGTCAGTTATGCCTGGGGGGTTCTCTGCTGAGCTTGTTCCATGAAAATCCCTGGAGAGTGTAGATAAACCTCCAACTGAGAAACCAAAGTGACTCAGACAAGAACAGCTGGATGAGTTAGGAGAGTTTATTACAGGTGACTTACTAGGGCCCTTGCTCCTGGGCAGCACAGGAACTTCTTCCACAGGAGCTTCTTGCCTGCAAAATCCTCATATGCCCACAGGGTGGTTGCCTTAAAATCCCTTCCCAGCAAGAGACACAAAGTTTAAACATTGTATCATGGCCTTAAATCCCTTCCAGGCAAGTGATACAAAGTTTATACATTGTATCATGGCCTTAAATCCCTTCCCAGCAAGTGATACAAAGTTTATACATTGTATTGGGACCTTAACTCCTTCCCCAGCAAGTGATACAAAGTTTTTATATTATGTGGGGGGGGGCGGGGTGTCATAAATCCCTTCCTAGTGAGTGATACAAACTTTGTACACTGTTTCGGAGCCTTAAATTCCTTCCCAGCCAGCGAGACAAGGTTAGTAAGACAAGGTTAGTACATTCTCGGGGCTTGTTCACAGCGAAACTTACCAGGCACAGCAGGATGATCTCACCCTGTCCAGCCCCCATGTTACGTTAATGATATTACAGTTTCCCACTGGGTGGGATTTTAGTATTACAATTAGTTAAGAGCATTAAAGGATAACCAAAGCAGCTCTAAACATGCAGGGCCAGTTTGAGCTGGCAGTTTCAGGGCAAGAAAATGCCGAGGCACCCAATTAAGTGCTGATGCTTTCCCCGCCCAGTGGTTATCCTGGTACCAGGTCAGTTTACTTTGTGACAGCTTTGCAAGCACTCCAGGCTAGCACAACATTTCTGTTAGTGATGGGAAACCTGCATTTCCCCTTAGAATCAGATGCTCCTGGGTTTTGCTTGTTGAGCTGGATTAATGTTTTAATGGACTTTGTGTTTTAATGGCTGTTCTTTCTAACTCTGCAGGATCTAAAGTAATGGAGCTGAAGATGCAAATATTCCCATTTAGACAGTGATGCATCCCTCTGAGTCCATAGCAAGAGCTACAGAAATAGTCATTTCAGTGAATCACCACATTTCAGGACGCCAACCTTAAGTGTACAGTGTATGGTTTGGTTGTAGAATCGGAAATCTTTTCTTTGTTATGTATGAAGCTGCATGTGAAAGATGGGGTGCTGTGTTAGGTGGGGGAACAGCTTGGGTACAGTCTCACTAGTTAGGTTTGAACAAACTTAAAGAAATGAGATTTAGATTCTGTAAGGGAAGATAGCATAAGAGGAAGGAGGCATTGAGGCTGCCTATTACCAGGGATGTTCTGAGCAAAATTGGTGGGCGATAGTTCCCCTAAATGACTGTGCATCCAATACTCACACAGTGGGACAAAGTTGCTCTTTTTTTCCCCTAAGACACAGAGTCTCACTTTGTTGCCTTGGGTAGAGTGCCGTGCTGTCACAGCTCACAACAATCTCAAACTCTTGGGCTTAAGCCATTCTCTTGCCTAAGCCTCCCAAGTAGCTGGGACTATAGGTACCCATCACAACACCTGGCTATTTTTTTGTTGTAGTTGTCATTGTTGTTTAGCTGGTATGAGCCACTGTCCTGTTTTTTTTTTTGAGACAGAGTCTCACTATGTTGCCCTCAGTAGCGTGCCATGGTGTCACAGCTCACAGCAACCTCAAACTCTTGGGCTTAAGTGATTCTCCTGCCTCAGCCTCCCAAGTGGCTGGGACTACAGGCACCTGCCACAATGCCTATTTTTTTGTTACAGTTGCCATTGTTGTTTAGTAGGCCTGGGCTGTGTTTGAAGCCAGCAGCCTCAGTGTATGTGGCCGGCGCCATAACCACTGTGCTACGCGTGCCAATCCATTAATGTGTGTTTTTATGTGTTGTTGAGAGAAAGTCAGAAGTTAAATTAGAGCAACTAACAAACATTCATAAATTTCTTGTTATACGTTGCAAGCATGAAAGTAAAATCAGGGACACATTAGTCCAAGTTTATGGGAATAATGCCATGAAGAAAATGGCAGTATACAAATGGATTCAATGTGTTTTCTGATGAAGAGAGATCAGGGCACCAGTAACAATGAAAACATTGCAAAAATTCATTGAGTTGTTTGTCAGACACATCGGCTGACTGCGAGAAGCAGAGCAAGTAAACATCAATAGAGGAACAATCAGGAAAATCTTAACTGAAAATTTTGGCCAATGACCTGTGGCTCTTGCATCAAGCTACTTCTCACCAGCCCCACCAGCACTGCCTGTGAAGGCGTTTTTAGCCAGTAAACAAATAACTACATTGGAACACTCCTGTTTCTCACCTGAACTGGTGACTTTTTCCTTACCCAAAGATGGAGGAAATATGCAAAGGAAGACATTTTAATGACATTTAAGACATCAAGGGCAATATGATGTCTGATGGCCATTCCAGAAAAATTCCAAAATTGCTTTGAAGGGAGGATTGAGTGCTGGCGCCAGTTCATAGCTTCCCAAGGACAGTACTTCCAAGGTGACCACAGCAATGAAGGATATTTCACTTTCTCTAGGATGAGTTTGAGAGCTTAACTGTCCGACGTCCTTCGCAGATGTGAGTACAGTCAAACTTAAATTACCCTCGAAGGTGATCCTGATCTTTTAAAAGTAAAACAATTCTATGACCAAGTGTGGACCAAAAATTAAAAAAATAATAATAATTCCTGTTAACACATTCTTCGATCGGGAGACAACTCGGCTATTGTGAATAATACCGCAGTGAACACAGGAGTGAAAATGTCTCTTCAATGTATTGATTCAATTTTTCTTTGGAGATAAATCTGGAGTGAAACCACTGGATCGTAGAAAAGTTCCATTTGCGATATTTTCCATCATGGCTGTGCTAGTTTATGGTCTCACCGAGAGTGTACGCGTTCTTCTTTCTCCAAGCCCTTGCCCACATTTCTTTTGCCTTTTTCATAATGACTATCTTAGCAGGTGTGAAGTGTGATTTGGTTTTGTATTTCCCTGATCACTAGGGATGCCCGGATACCTTTTCGTAGATCTTCTGTGTATTTGTATATCTTCTTTGAAAAATATCTATTCAGTCCCTTAGCCCATTTTTAAACCAGGTTATTGTTTGTTTTGCTTCTGAGTTGTGTGAATTTCTTACATGTTTTAGGTATTAAACACTTTATCAGATGTGTGTATATGGTTTGCAAATATTTTCTCCCATTTCACAGGCTGATGGATGGATGGATAAAGAAAATAGGAGACACTCTCTCACGGGAATATTATTCCGATCATTATTATATTATTATTATCCCTTAGAGAGGAAAGAAATGCTGCCATTTGCAACATGGATGAACCTGGAGGACATCATACTGCGTGAATAAGTCAGACACAGAAAGATAAACACCACGATGATCTTACTTATACGTGGAATGTGGAAAAGTCAAGTTCATGGAAACAGCACAGAATGAAGGTTGCCGGGGGTGGGAGTACAGAGAATGAAGAGATGTTGGTCCAAGGGTGCAAACTCACAGTTACAAGATGAACAAGTTCTGAAGACCTAGCGTACAGCGTGGTGACTGTAGTTAGTGAGTAATACCTTGTGTACTTGAAATGAGTTAAGAGCACAGATCGTAAGGATCTCACATGAGCACACACAGGCCACTGTGGGAGGTGATGGATATGATAATTAACTTGACCGAGGTAATCATTTCAAAAAGTATGTGCATATCAAAACAGCTCGTGTATACTTTAAATATATATAATTGTGTATGTCAATTACACCTCCATAAAGCTGGAGAAAATGATTTTGTTTCCTTGATCGGCTGCAGTTCACAAGTTTGAAACAGCAGGCTTATGAGTCCTCCAGAGGCAAGCGAAAGGCTAGCCTGGACAACACGTGATTGTGTTTGGGGGTCTGGGCCGCTGGACTTTCTAGGAGAAGCTTGCCCTCTGCAGAACATCCTGGGAGGATGACAGCACACCCCACAGTGGGGCTCCTCCTGGGTCCTCTCATTCCCCACTCCCTGGGGTGGCATCTAGACCAGCCTTGAGCAGACAAGGCCCAGAGGCTGGCCTCCAGCCCAGGTCTCCCCTCTGAGCAGCAGAACCTCCTCCCCTGACAGCTCCCCCTGACGTCCCAGTGAAGGTGACCTAAAGCATGTTCTCACCTGCCTGTTCTATTTCCATTTTGTTATCTCAGTGACTGGAACCTCTATCCCATCAGTTGCTTAAGTTCATGAACATAGGACTTATTGTACATGCCTCCCTTTGTCTCGTTGCACATTTAAACACAGCTCTAAGCTTTGTCCTTTCCACTTTCAGAACCTACTTGAATCTCTCCTTATTTCTTCCTTCCATCTGACAATAGCCACAGCCACCTCTCACCTAGATGTGACCGTAAGTGAGCCTGTCTGCCACGGGCCCGCTCATGCTCCTGCTTCCCGGCAGTCCACACGCGCACACACGACTACATACACCTCTAAATACACGCCACACACACCAATGCACACAGATGTACATTCACACCGCTACACACACCAGTGCCCACACGTGAACACTTACACACCACCACACATGCACATACTCACACACACACAAATACTTACGCTCACACGTGCACCCATACATGTTCACACACTTGCACACACAGCCTCTCATACAAAACAAAACATCAAGCGATCTATCCAACAGATTTCCATAACATTATTTCTGCTCAGAGCCCATCAGTAGCATCCTGTGGCATTTTGTATTTAATCCAAACTTCCTCTGCCCGTCATCCCCCCAGGCTCCCTCACACCACCCTCTCCTCCGCCCAGTCTCACCACAGTGAGCCCCTTTAGCTGCCTGCAGGCTCCTGCCCCGTCTTCACTGCACACTCGCCTGCCAGGCGGCCACATCCCAGTCCTCGCCCCGCTGCCTCCTTCCACCACAGACACCTGATGGAAGGCGACCTCCTGGCCCTGATAGGGCACCTCGTCCCGGTCTGCACAGCAGCACCACTGAGGACAGAGGCCATCAGCTCCCTCCCAAGTGTGTGACCTGCACCAAGCTTTGTGTTCCATGAGGGGAGGGGCTGATTTGCTCATCAATGAAATGGAAAAGTTCTCGGTATTCCATCCAAACACAGGCGCTCAATGAGACGTTGTTAAGTAAACAAATAAATATCTTTGCTGTAGGAAAACCTATTTACAGAGTGCGGCAGAGGGAGCCACGGGCTCACCTGGAGGTAGGGGGGGTTGAGTAAGATTCCTTTACTGTGCTGGATTCTGGAAATGCAGAATGCTCTGTTTCTTAGGATCTTTGGGTTGGCCCACTGCACTTGCGGGGGAATCTTGTGGTATCTGCTTGCGTCTTCCCCCTTTTGTGGCTTAAAACTTTGAGAGCCCCTGAGCTCACTTGCTAGCGTTCCCACAGTGTGTCAAGCTGTAGTAACAATCTGCTTAAACCAGCCAGTTCACTGGCGCTCACAGCTCAGCAAACCCTCATCTGTTTGGGAGCTTCTGAGGATTACATTATAGGCGCATGACCCATCTGTGCCTATATTTTCCTTTGAGGGACAAAACGCTACAACCATGGCTCCATGTGGATGTGAAGTGGGGTCTGGAGAAGGCCAAGTGGGGGGCCGTGGATGTGTCCACCAACTGTGCCCCAGGGTCCTGCGGCTGCCACAGGTGGGTGAACCCAGGAAACAGGCAGCTCCCACCTAGTCTCACACGTGGAAAACTGTGTCACTGTTCTCTCTATTTTCTGATGAACAGAATATTCTGACTTGACAGCAGTCAGAGAGCCAGCCGGGTTGCAGAGATGAATGGCTTGGCCATAAATCTGAGCAGGTCAGAAGATGGGGAAGGTCAAAGGTGCTACAGGAGGTGCTGGTATCAGGCACAAAGGAAAAACAGGTGGTGTCCACCCTCATGTTCCTCTCTGCTTCCCAAATGAGCGTCCAGGTGAGGAAGATGAAGCAGCAAACTGGAAAAGCCCCAGAGGAGGGCCATGTGTCCCCTCCCCGATCCTGCCAGACACTGCTTACAGACACCGACAGGTGTGACCTAATGCTCCCTCTCTACCGCCCTGCAGACACCATCAGCTTCTCGCAGAGAAGTACCTCTTCCTGCCTGAAGAGTCCCTCTGGTCTGGGCAGAGCAGCAATCTTGACCTTTTCTTCTAACCTCTCAGCCTTGAAGCATTCCTGACGCTGCCCTGAACATAGAGACGCAAAATGGGAAAGAGGCCACAGCAGGGCCCCCCTGTGTGTTCAGAGAGAGGAGGGTGGAGAGGGTGTGGGCAGGACTGGATCGTCAGAGACAGAGGACAAGAGGACCGGGGGCGGCAGCCAATGCCAAGCAGAGGGTGAAGCGGGGAGGGGAGAGGAGAGAATGTTTCTGTGAAGGGCACAAGTGCACACGTCTTAGAACGCTATCAACTTGAGTGATATTAAAGATTGAAACACTCACCAGTGACAGACACACTCAGAAACGCTTCAGAAATGCATTGACAATCTGCAGAAACGTCCAAGAAACCCAACTCCTCTCTCCCCGCTCGCCTCAGCAGAACCATGTAAGTCATTTTCTTCTGGTGAAAGGATTTCAGCAGACCTTGACGCTCATGTATATTTTTAATCTGAACAAGGTCACTGGTTCTCCATTCAGCTGTGACATGGAATTCTAACAAGAGGCTTCTCGGTCATCCTGAGAGTGACTGTGATTCACACACACCAACTCCTTCTCTCGGGCTGGCCCTGTCCGGGACTGTGGATCTCCCAGGCCCATCTCCATTACTTTTGTCTCAGGCACACTTAGTATGTAAACCTAAAATACTTGGAACAGAAAAGTAGAACCTCCGTCGTTGACCGCCTCCCTACATTGACCACTTCCTTAAGTTGACCTAATTTTCATAGACTCGACGTGCACCAAATTTACTTATCAGTAAGGGCTAATTCTGGCCAGTCACAGTGGCTGAGGCCTGTAATCCTAGCATTCTAGGAAGCTGAGGCAGGTGCATGGCCTGAGCTCAGGAGTTTGAGACCAGTCTGAGCAAGAACGAGAGCCCATCTCTACAAAAAAATAGAAAAATTAGCCAGGCATTGTGGCAAGCTCCTATGGTCCCAGCTACTTGGGAGACTGAGGCAAGAGGATCTTTGGAACCCAAGGGTTTGAGGTTGCGGTGAGCTATGATGCTGCAGCACTGGGTCAACAGAGTGAGAGTCTGTCTCCAAAAAATAATAATTATTATTATTATTATAATAAGAAAGGTCTAGTTTCTTATGTTGACCAATTTGTTATCGTTCCGTCTGTGGTCAACTTGCAGAGGTTCTCCTGTATATTATTCTTCATGAAAGGGTATCATTGTTATCTCCAGGGGTCTTCTATACCTTGGTATTTATTGAAATTTTTTTTTTTTGTAGAGACAGAGTCTTACTTTATGGCCCTCGGTAGAGTGCCGTGGCATCACACAGCTCAGAGCAACCTCCAACCCCTAGGCCTAGATGATTCTCTTGCCTCAGCCTCCTGAGTAGCTAGGACCACAGGTGCCCACCACAATGCCCAGCTATTTTTTTGGTTGCAGTTTGGTTGGGGAGGGTTTGAACCTGCCACCCTCAGTATATAGGGCTGGCACTCTACCCACTGAGTCACAGGCACCACCCTAGTTATTGGAATTTTATTATAGGAGGATGTTGCTCTGTTTAGGAGAGACAGGCTCCTACTTTAGGCCCAGGTTGGCTTCATGAAGTTGATTCATGAGATGATGTTATTCACAAAGATTTTTTTTTTTTTTAAATATGGAACACTTCATGAATTTGCGTGTCATCCTTGCAGCAGGGGGGCCATGCTCATCTTCTCTGTATTGTTCCAATTTTAGCATATGTGCTGCGGAAGCGAGCACCAAGGAGGGGGACCTACAACGCCCACCAGAGGCTCCAATAGCCAAAAAGGCTGGACAACTGCTGAGGAGACACTTGTGCCTTGGTGTCTCCTTCACTTTACACTTGGGACTAAATGTGGAACCCCCATTTCCTATGCCTAG
>CAUYRH010101652.1:0-48083 GCA_963574655.1 Perodicticus potto | reverse complement strand
AGACTGAACTTCTGGGTGCTTGCATGCATAGGAGTTATTAGCAATCTTCTGAATAAAGTCGTTCAGGCCCATCCTCCTCTGTTTCATGAAAGCAATAAGAATTGCTACCATTCCCCTCATTCTGGAGTAAGTGAGGGGACCCCTAGCAGCCTCAGTTTTCACCGTCATCGCTTCCGAGGGAATAAACCAGGCGGTTGATGACTGGACACCGGCTGAGCCAACACCCAAGTCCTTGATTTTTAAAAAGGCTTGTTTTTAAAAAGCACTTGATTTAAAAAAGGACAGTATTAAAATCAGAGCCATTAGACACTCTATCTAGGCTCATACCAATCCAATGACCATCCCCCTCATGAGAGTAATAATAGCACCTATCTCATAAGATTGAAGTGATGATTAAATGGGATAATATTTGTAAAGCTCTTGGAAATACGAAAGTGCTTGTTAAACAAACTAGGACTTGATAGATCAAGAAATGCAAACTAAAACTTTTTTATTATTCAAGCCATATTTCTGCATCAGGCCCCATCTCTGTTTTGACAGGTTTATCAAAGACTCTATAATATAAGAATGTGAAGTCTATGGTTTTCCCCTCACCCCTCTTTTTTCATTCTATTCTTTTGGTTTTTTTTTTGAGATTCTGTTACCCTAGGTAGAGCGCCATGGCATTGTCATAGCTCACAGCAATCTCAAGCTCCTGGGCTCAAGCAATCCTCTTGCCTCAGCGTCCTAGGTAGCTGGGACTACAGGCGCCCACCACAATGGCCAGCTAGTTTTTCTATTTTTATTAGAGACAGGGTCTCATTCTTGCTCAGGCTGGTCTCAAACTCCTAAGCTTAAGCAATCCATCACCCTCAGCCTCCCAAAGTGCAAGGATTACAGGCTCCCCTCATCCATCTTATGAAACTGGAAAGTGAGTGTTGGCTCACTCACTCACTCAGTATTGAGATGAGCAATACTGGCCCCTTGGGGCCCACATGCTTTTCCGTGAGCTCCAAAGCCATCTATTTGATAACATGTGGTTCTAAAACTGTCTGGGAGCATCAGTCTTACTGATCAAGGATGTGGCACTACCTACTGGGAATTCGAAGGAACATGGTATTAGTGTCTCTCTCCTTGGGGTCAGAGTCATGACTCCATCAAAACGAGCAAATTCAGTTTTTATGTGGCCCAAAGCAACAATTCTCCAAGTCAGGACCCTCCCTATGCTATTTACCAAGTGAAGCCTTGGCCTCTAGCAGTAGACAAAGGTACCACAGTGAACACACAGAAGCACCTTAGGATGTTTCAAAAATTTCCAGGCAAACACAACAATACTCGCATCGACTGGATGCCAGAGAAACTACTAGATCAAGATAGTTCACAGTTTATGACTTGGTACCCATAGCTCAGTGAGTAGGGTGCCAGCCACATACACCCAGGCTGGCAGATTCGAGGCTGGCCTGGGCCAGCTAAACAACAATGATAACTGCAACCAAAAAATAACTGGGCATTGTGGGGCGGGAGCCTGTAGTCCCAGCTACTTGGGAAGCTGAGGCAAGAAATCACTTAGGCCCAAGAGTTTGAGGTTGCTGTGAGCTGTGATGCCATGGCACTATACCTGCCATGGCATTACCAGGTAGCTTACAGCAACCTCAAAGTCTTGGACTCAAGCAATCCTCTTGCCTCAGCTTCCTGAGTAGCTGGAGCTACAGGTACCTGCCATGATGCCCTGCTAGGTTTTTTTTTTTTCCTATTTTAGTAGAGATGGGGGTCTCACTCTTGCTCAGGCTGGTCTCGAATTCCTGAGTTCAAGGGATCTTCCTGCCTCAGACTCTTAGAGTGCTAGGTTTACAGGGATGAGCTACTGTGCTTGGTCTGACATCATATGTTTATGAAACTAAGTTTTCAGTGGTTGCTATGATAAAAATCAATGAAGAACCAGAAATGTGTGTGGCAGTGTCCAATCTTCCTGTCTGCCAAAATTTGAGAGGCTGGATGGTGCCCAGTAGAGTAACCTGCCCCATTGGGATATATTTGAGGTAAGGAATAAAATTAAAAGATATTTTTAAAAATTTATGCATATCGTTATCAAATAGCCAATTGGTTGTTAAGACATGAATACTTAGGTTATTAAGACCCAGCTAGAAATGCGGAACTTTTTGGTGTTTCTCTAGACTTAGGACATCATGAAAAAGTTACCAGGACACTAAGAACTGAGAAAGTCAGGGACTTTCAGTTCTTTCTTCTATCCTACCTCACTTCTTCTCATCACACACAACCATTGTCCACACCCAAACGTTCTCACAGGCAACCGGAAGGGTAAGGAGCACAGAGGGGCTCCACTTACTCAGTGCGTGGCTGCATCGCTGCGCCAGGCATGTGTGCAGCAGGCCTTGCTCACTGCGCTGGGGCAGAGCAGTGAGCGTGAGGCTGAGGAGGCCCTGCTTCCTGCAGCACCTCAGCAGGGTGCAGAGAGAGAAGAGGGCTGTGGGACCCTCAACAGTGGCGGGATGAGGGTTACCTGAGGCAGGATGAGGATGTCTTGAGGCAGGATGGGGCCAGTGTAGGGCTACTTTAGAACGAGCTGAAACTTCAGGATTCCAAGGAGAACTTAAGCAAAGCCGGGACAGAGCATTCCAGCCAGAGTTGAGCCTACCCTTGGTGAAAGAAACTTGGAAGAGTCTGGCAAGTGAGCCCGCAGGTCATTCCATCTAATCCCAGGGAAGCAAGCTCAAAGCCAGTATTCCTTTCCCACCCTAGGGACAGCACATGGATGCCCAAAGCTCTATTCCAGCTTGGAAAGGAGTTGCCATGCAAGAAGGGGACAGAGACAGACCCTCCCTCCCCAAGCTCACCAGCTGGGCCTGTGCCTCTGCAAAGCTGCAGCGCGCAGCCTCCCTGTACTCCCCCCATCTGCCGTTTAACGATGATGGAAGCTGCTGTCACTGCGCAGCGACAGTAATAAACACTCTTCTTAATAACACAGGGTGTACCTCTTATTAAAATGAATGGACTCCCATGGCGCAGCCTAGGGCCGCACGGCTGGCAGCCAGCCGGGGACAGCAGCCCTCAACTGGAGCAGTTTATCTGCTGTAATTACTGGCAGGACAACGCAGTGGGGGCTTCTACCCTTCTACTAAGGGTGGGCTGAGAATGGACCCAGCCCCAGGACAAGCTCAGAGACTACCCACACACCTAAAGATGCTCACATCTCTCCCCAGAAGGACCTCTGTATCCCCCCAGACCTCAGACCCAAGAATACATCTTCTTGTTTCTGAGGGGGTGTTAACACGTCTACCCAGGGACACATACATACCTGGAGTTGACACAGGAACACTCTGATGGGATGCGTATGTGCCTGATGTGGCAAAAAAAGCAGCAAGAGGAACATGTGCTGCTGTGCCCTTGGGGGTGACCTGATGCCAAAGGTACAAAGGAAATAGGTTATGCATGTAAATTAGACAGGCGTGTGTGGAGGGCAAGGACCCAGAGCTCAGAGTGTGCACACACAGATAGATGCACAGGGAAGGGCCAGGAACTCAGTGACAACGCACTTGACAGTGTTTGAGATCTGGGAGACACAAGTCCCTAGAGACTGCATGGGCTTGTCACATCATAAAGTGATGGGCAATTAGGTGCCCCCATTATATGCACTCACGGCACCATGGAATTTGACAAAATTACAGTTCATGATTTTACCATTAGTTATTTAGTCTGTTGAAGGAAGGTGTGAATGGATGAGTGAATTAGTGAACTAACAAAAAAAGTCTTGGAGGAGAATGTGGTGAAGTGTGTGGGTCTTTCTGAGAAGTCCCACACATATGCATGGATACACACGCCACACATACGTGCAGACACACATAAACACACACACACATGTGCTGACACACACCTGCACAGGCACACACAAAACTGAGTCATGCACAGACACACACATATAAGGGCACACACAAATGAACAAGAGCCGCACATGCACAGGTGCATGCACACATGCACAGTTGCATGCACACACACATGCGCAGGAGCACACATGCAGAGGAGCACACACACATACACAGGTGCACGCACACATGCACAGGAGCATACACATGCACAGGAGCACATACACATGCAGAGGTACACGCACACATGCACAGGAGCACACACACATGCACAGGAGCATACACACATGCACAGGAGCACATATACATGCAGAGGTACACGCACACATGCACAGGAGCACACACACATGCACAGGTGCACGCACACATGCGCAGGAGCATACACACATGCACAGGAGCACGCACACATGCACAGGAGCACACACACATGCACAGGTGCATGCACACATGCACAAGAGCACTCACATATGCACAGGAGCACACACACATACACAGGTTCATGCACACATGCACAGGAGCACACACATACACAGATGCATGCACACATGCACAGGTGCATGCACACATGCACAGGAGCACACACACATGCACAAGAGCACTCACATATGCACAGGAGCACACACATACACAGGTGCACACATACATGCACAGGAGCACACACATGTACAGATGCATGCCCACATGCACAGGAGCACACACACATGCACAGGTGCACACACATATGCACACAGACATGTGTTCAGGCACCTTGATTCACTCACATCTGGCAACCATCCCTCTTTTTCTGGCTGGCTCAGTCAGAGTGCAACAAACAAACATGCTCTCTTGAGACCTATGCAGGTGACCTGAGACCCACTAGAAGAAACCTTGATTTTTTATGTTATCTTTCCTCTTCAGAAGCTAGTGTCTTGTGAGCACCCCAGAAAAGATGAGATGAAAGAATGTGGGGGGCTCACAGCATTCCTTCCTTTAGGCCTTGCTTTAGGCCTCTAGCAGCCCAGCCTGCTGGTGGATGACCTTGAGGCCTCTTCATGTCAGACCCTGCCCTGCCTTCCACAGAGCCCAGTGAGTTTCCGCAAGTGCAGTTTCCTCCTTCACAGTGAGCCAGAGACCCCACTGGGACTTCTCCCCACAAGGAGGGGCCTGCCACGAGGCAGTGGCTTCCAAGTCCATCCATGGAGCCCAGGGAAACCTTGAATGGAACTGTTTGAAGAAGACTGTGGGCTGTGGTCAGGAAAGACACAGTCTCACCTACTTTGTGTTGACAGCGATGATAGTGGGAACAATGATAATGACCAAAGGTGCCGTCCTTTGGGTACCTACCATGAGCTGGAAACCTGCTATGAACTTCTGCATCTTTGTACTAAAATTGGATTCATAGTCCCACAGCACTGGCATCTTATGAGAAAATGCAGGATCTCAGGCCCCACGTAAGACCTCCTGAGTCAGTGGATCTTTTTCTTCCTTCCAATTTTACAGATGAGGAAACTGAGGCCCAAATGGAGTTGCTGCTGGGTCATACGTGTAGGAGGCATTGGCATCTAGAGCCAAGGGCAGTATGGCTTCAGAATGAAGAGAAGTGATGGCCAGAAAATGAGCTGATTTTCAGATTCTAAACTTTGGGTTCTGTTTTTGTCTCTTCCCTCAGGCTGCTCCTGGAAGACCCCTGAAGCTTCCTTGAGATTAAGACCCCAGTGAGGACAGGAGCACCCTTCCATCCAGCTCGTTCGGGCACCTCAGCCCCTTGTGGGAGGCGCTGGGGGGCTACTCAAGGTTCCCACTCCTGCAGCTCCCCAGCCCGGCACTCTGACACAGTCCAGGGCCGCGGAGGAGAAGCTAAGAGCCTGTGGGGAAGCCTAGCTCCCACCTGCCCTAGGGCTGGGGCATGGGCTGGGGCAGGGGCTGGGGCTGGAGCTGGGGCTGTCCCTCCCTACTTCCCTCCAGAAGCCCAAGCAGCGCTGTTCTGCGCTATTCTTCATCAGCGTCTCCGGGGCTGCAGCACACACAATGCCTCTCATTCCAAACCCCTCAATCTTACCCATTAGCCGAGATTGCAGGTTCAGAGCACAAACACTGCCGCCTGTCACTACTGCCGCATGTCAGCCATCAGCCAGGAATGGTCTCGTCTCCTTCAATTCATCACCTGGGGTTTCCATAGCTCTTTCTCCAAGACCACTCCATGAGCGCCCCATCCTCACCCCTGGCCTGGGCCCAGGGGACTTGCGGCAGCAGAAGGTGGGGTAAGGGGAAGCAGGAGAGAAGGGCAGAGTGCTGTGACCCTAACCTTGAGCAGGGACCTTTCAGCAGCTCAGACCAGCAGCACCTGAAGAGCCCAGGCTAGACCACAGAGCAGGCCTGAGCCAGCATTCCAGAGGAGACAGACAAGGAAGAGGAGGGAGCAGAGGGCAAGGCTGGGGTCTCCCTGCAAGGCTGGGGTCTACGCTTGCTGCCTCTGAAGCTGCTATTACTGTTGTTAGAATTGCAGATCCTGGGGCACCACCCCTGGGCATTCTCCTTCAGTGCACCTGGGGTGCACCTGAGAAGCTGCATTTTTTAGCAAGGCTCCTCCAGAGGATTCTGAGTCAGTTGATCCCTGAACCCCAAAGTTGAGAAACTTTGCCAAAGGAGGTCTGTATTGGTTAGGTTAGGCAAAGTTGCACAGTCATAACTAACAGTCCCCAAATCTTGGTCACTTAAAACAGTAATGAATTCTTTCTCACTCAAGCTCTGTGCCCAGTGCAAGCTGGCCAGGAGGCTCAGAGGTTACTCAGAGACCCAGGCTGACAGGACTCCCTCTCAAACATATTTCCACGAGCACCATGCCAGCCGGAAGCAGAGCTGGAGGGTCTCAAGGCAGCAGATAACAACTCCAGCCTGGAAGTAATACCTGGCACTGCTGCCCACAGGTCACTGGCTAGAACTGATCACATGACCCTGCCTAACTTCCAGGGTGTGGAAGAAAGATCGTCCTCCCTCATGCCAGGAAGAGAGAAGGAGATGCAGGGGAACAGCTGGACTGCCTGCTGCACACTCTATGACTGAAGGCCTGGGATGGCAGAAGGCAGAAGACGCACTTAGAGGCCCGGCTCCCTCCACATCACAGCGCTTTATGGTCTTCTAAGTTTATTCACTGGCATTGGCTCATTGTCAGTTCTCACTGCAACAGGATTATTCATAAATGTCTATTATTTAGATATATTCACTTTTATTCATTCACTCTCAGAGCAGATAAGCGAATAATAGCCCAAGGCCACACAGGTAAAGGGAAGGACTGAGTTTAGTACCCAGGAGTCTGGGCTATTGGTCCAGGGCTTTTCCAATTTGATTCAGGCCAATGTAGGGCTGGGACTTTGTGCTTGTTGGCTTGGGCTGGACCTCCCCCAGTGCGGGTCCCTGTGTCCCTTGGAAGGCTTATGTTTGGTCTACATAGGTTGCACCCTGTGCTCCAAACCCTACGATGCTGTAGGCAGCTGAGGTAGATGTCTTTCATCTACCGAGAAAAGGGAAACTTCCTCAACCCCCAAACACCACCATGGTGGTCTCTCCATCAGCGCTCAGCACACCTCCCCAAGGCTCAGAGCATGCGCCGAGATTCCATTTCAAGGGCAGTGGGGAACACAGATGAAGCAAATGAGGGGCACACCTGGGCTTCGGTAGGGTTGCTGTGGGACATTAGGGAAGGAGACTGGGAGGAGGCTGGGCCTGGGAGCAGGTGGTGCAGGGACTTGTCAAACCTTTGGAAAATGAAGGGATGAAAAATTAGTCTAAGTCTGACTTTTGCTTTTACCTTGTGGTTATATAACTCGAGGCTTGAAGGGGCTGGTGAATACAAGACAGTCTGGTTATGCAATCTACACTCTCAAGTGTCCCCAGGGCTCCAGGAAACTGCAGAGGTCTCTCCTCAGCCAGGGCTGAGCTGGGCAGGCTGGGTATGGAGTGGGGCTGCCTTGGGCATGAATGAACAGGGCCCTCGCTACTCCACTGAGCGGGGAGGTGTCTGTCGTGAACATACACGTTGAAATGTGGTCACTTCTGTCCTTTTCATCTTAGAAGAGATTTTGCACCCCTCTCCACACAGACAGTGTGGGGGCTCCAAACCCAGCCACTGTGTCCTTCAACCCCAAATATAATTTCCCCTTTTCTGGCTTTCCTGTGCACCCCCTCTCCCACCCATGGTGCAGGGTAGGGTGCGGGAAAGGGTGAGGTTGGGCCTGCTGACCCCACACCAAGTCCTCACAGGGTGTCTGGCCTCAGGTTGTAGAATTGCACAGAGAATGGACAGGGTGGGTGCTGTTGTTCGGATGTGGGGTGGGGTTTGGGTCATGGGGGCAGGTCCCTCTCACTCCATTAGTTCCCACCCACCACCCCCATTAAAAAGAGCCTGGCTGGGGCTGGGGGAGTCTAGATCTTCCCCAGTTCTGATCCCCCTTCCTGTGGACATGCTCAACTGGGTTTTCTCTCTGATCCAAGTTACTCATTACACACTTGAGAAACCGTATGTGAGACGGAGTCATGAAAAAGACACTCGGGGAAAAATCCACATGAACGTGACACAAACATACTATATAGGTTACAACATTTTAAAAAATGACTGAAATTGATCATTTTATAAAGAGCTGGAATGGTATGGTTTCTTATTTCTGTTGATTGAGCGATCTTGAACTTCCTAGTTAATGAAAAGAGAGGGTGAGAGAGAACACTGTTGCCCTGTCCTCCCCTCCCTATCCCATGGCCACCAGCAAAGTAGGCTATAGGGCATACATTCAATTAAAGTAATATTCATGGAGAATTTGGAGCTTCAGAACTCCTGGTTCACCTCATTATTGGGGAATGAATTCTTGAATGGTCCTTAAGTGAGGTGACCAGATTTTCTGAGGGCAAAAGAAGACTTGACTAAAGGACATTTTTTTTTAAAAAAAGAGAGAAATGTTATGTCCTTCCTATTTTGGTGTCTGTGCCCCAGCTTCTCCCTCCCCCCAGGGAACCAGCTTTTCCCCACTGCCATGCTCGGTGCAGAGGGGGGAAGGCCCACCCACCCAGTGCTGAGCAGTGATCTAGACCCAACGCAACCCCAGGATCCACCACCAGCAATCAGTTCTTCAACAGGCACATGGCCCAGCCAGAGCCAGCCGGACTTGAGGAGTCTATTTCTGGGAGTCCTAAAAATGAGACTCATCACAGTGGATTTGAGGCTGTAAGGCTGGAGCTGCTGTGGCCACCTGAAGGCAGGAGAAGCGGAGGCTGCTGGATGTTAGCAAACACAAAATGAAAGTGTTGGTTCATCCCAGGGGGATCTTGCCATCCAGCCTTTGCGTATGTTGGTACATGGGGTTATGGGAGTGGTCTGCTCCCACACTCAGCTCACCTTCCCTCCCATCATCTGCTCTGGATTTCTGGGGCTTCCAGCCTTTGTGTCCCTTCCCTAGGCCACTCCCTTCTTTATTACCATCTCTGAAGCCGTTTCCCTCCCATAGTACACAGACATGAGATGCCTTCAGTGTCCAACACCCTTGGACAGAGCTTCCCTAGGCCCCAAAGCTAGCGCCTGTGTCTGACCGCCCAGGTGCCTAAAGGCGCCAGTCAGTGAGGGGTTCGCAACCAAGGCTTTCTGGCGTGGTCTGCAAAGGGAGCTGGGACAGACCTCCAGCTGACCACTGCCTAGTTGTGCTTGGTCCTGGAGGCAAGGGAGGCAGGCGAGAGAAAAGCTACTGCTCACTTTATTTGTGGAACAAGTTGGTATCTGGCAGCCGCCACACGCAGCTTCTAGGGATTAGGGAGATAGCGTGAACAAAACAGGCCCTTATGAGAAGTATATTCTAGTGGAGTGGGGGGGTCAAACGATACATAAAAAATAAGGAAGAAAATATCCAGTAACACGGGTGTTACATGAGGTCTGACAATTAAGTTCGCAAACTCATCCTAGAAAAAGTGCTACATACGTCACAGCTGAATATCATGAAGGTCACCTTCAGGGTACTCTCCCTGCCCATGTCGTACCAAAACTTTTAAAGGCGTAAGGCTACAGTGACTGACTAGGAGACTGTTTAAGCCTGGGTGGTCAGGGAGTGTACAGGAAAAACAGTCAGCCTTAGGAAAATCAAGGGAAGAACATTCCAGATATAGGGATGGGGTAGGGCAAAGGCCCTGGGGTGGGAAGACGCTTGACATGTTGCAGGAACAGATGTCAAGTTACAATGTCCTGCCTTTGCTGAGGGCTTGTTATGTACCAGATAATGTTCTAATCCCTTTCCATCCAATTTATTCCCATGACAGCCCTCTGGAGTAAGGACTTTATCATCTCCATTTCAAAGATGGCAAGGACGAGACACGATGAAGGTGTCCGAGGTCTTGTAACTAATAAATGGCAAGACTGAGGTTCGGCTCCAGGCAGTAGGGGTGCGACTCCAGAGGCTGCGCTGTGCGGGGCGGCAGAGGCCAGGACAGCATTGTGAGCCTTCAGCAGAGAGGGGGATTTGAAATGTCAGCACAGGTCAAGTGGGCTTGGGTCGCCACATGGAGAAGAGAGAGAGCGGAGAACCGGGGTGTCACCCCTGAGCCCTCCAGCACTCGGAGGAGGAGCAAAAGCTACAAGAGAACAGCAAAGGGTGGGGAGGGAAACCAGTGGGGTGTCACGGAACATTTTTCTGGAAGGAGGAGGAAGTCAGTGACCATCTGTGTTAAATGCTACAGGGGGGCCCAAGTGTGGTGAGAACAGAGAGGTGGCTCCTGGACGTGGCATCCAGGGGTCACTAGAAAAGAATAGTGGAAACCCCACCGGAATGGGCTGAGAGAGGAACGTGAGATAAGCCAACAGAGACGGCAAGTTTAGTTGGCTCCGAGGTGTAGAGAAAATTCAGGAGTGCTGGACTAGGAGTCCAAAGACTGCCCCGTGCACCAGCTTTGTGATCTTGAACAGGGGTCAAACGTTTCCAAGCCTCAGTTTCCTCATCTGTCAAATGGGGGTAGCATCAGTACATGCTCCACAGAACTGCAGTGAGGGATCAAATGAAAGTTACAAAAATGCTTTGAAAGCCACAAAGCCCTGTGGAAGACACAAGATCTTTTACGGCTCTCGAATGACTTCCTTCATGTAGGAGTCGGGATTTGCTCCCCTCCCTCTTCCCTGCCTTTACCATCTGTCTCTCCAATCTGAAATCTGTTCTGCCTGACCCGTAGCTGACCAGAGCCTTCCCTCTCCCTCTGTCCTGCCACAGCCTCCTCCTCACAACCCTGGCTTGGCTCTGGGGGGCTCAGTGGAATATGCAAATGTCTCCCCAACCAGCTGGTGTCTGCCTCCCAGAAACACATGTTCCAAAGCCGCTCTGCCTCCCTGGGGCGGGGTGGGGGGACCAGGGCCTCTGCCTGCCTGCACAGCCCAGAGAGGACGTCTGGCCGAGCAAGGAACAGCACAGCAAGCAGGTGGGGAAGGACTAGCAGGCGACGTGTGTGAGCAAGGGACGGGCTGGGCATGGATGAAGGGACCCGAGTGTTAGGTCTATACCACAAGACACTGTCCGCTAGGTTACGGTCATCTCTACTGACCTACCTTTGGTCCTTCTTGATAAAGTGTTGAGGCTGCCCCCCCAAATTCTATTGAATTTGCAAAATTAGCCTTGCCTGTGTCAAAAATATTTACATGACAAATACTTAAGAGCTACAAAAATTTTTCTAGAATAATATGAAAAACTCACACGTTCACCCTCCAGCTGAAGAAATCCCACATTTTCTTCCCCAGATTCAGGAGAAGACCCTGGTCTACCCCCTTGCTGGCCAGCCCCCTTCCCACCCCCCACCCCCGACCAGTGGAGCTGGTAACCTGACTTCAGTGTTTCTCATTCCTGCGTATTTCTTCAGGCTTTTACCGTACAGGAAAGTGTCTGCACGTTTTAATTTCTATATAAATGGCCACACCCTACTGCGTCTTCTCTTGCAACTTACCTTCTTGGCTCTCTATGGGATTCAAGCATGTCGGGGGCCACACATTTTTGCTGCCTTCCCACCCCTGTGCGATCCCACAGCACTTTCATGCAGACAGACAGTCCCGAGCCTGTGGCCTTGACTCTCTCATCCTCCGCAGCTCAAATACAAACTCCAGGGCAAATTTGGCACAACATCTCAAGCTAAGACCTGGTGTTTTGGGCAGCTATGGTCTGGGGGAGAGGCCAGTAGGCCTGGACCGATGAGCCGGCTACCACTTTGCTTTTCCTACTAGTCCCATCATTATCATCACCCAGACAGCCCCCGCTATGTGCCACTCCACGTACTGAATCCTCACACACCCATGGGGTAGATGCTCTTTTCCCCATGATCCAAGTGAGAAAACCAGGCAAAGGAAGTTGAAGTTACCAGTTACACAGAGCCCGGACTTGAACCTGCTTTAACCACACGCAACACTTTGGCCCCGTGGTTCACCCCAAGTTTCACCATTTGTCCCCCTCCCATTGGCCAGGTGATGGTCACCTTGGGGTTGTGGTGTCTGGTGCCTCCAGCAGGCTGCAAGCTCTGAATCCTGAGCACACTGCTAGCTTGGTGGCCCATGAGAGCCTCAGGCGCAGACAGTAACAGGACACAGACGAAGAGGAGCAGAGCCCCGGGGCAGGCTGCCCTGAGCCCGGCAGTAAGGAGGCTGAGCCGGGGGCAGGATCCCAGGGCAGCCTTGCAATGGGGCTGCTTAGATGTAACGGGTCTCACTCTGGTGTTCCGGAAAGTGGGTCAAAAGGGGGGAGGAAATCAAGATTTGGGGGCTAGTTTCTAAGATCTCTTCCATCTACCAAGTTACCTGACCCAAAAGCACAAGTTGGCGAATCCTTTCTGCAAAAGCCCAGAAAATGCATATTTAGACATTGAGCACCATCCGGTCTCTGTCACAACTACTCAGCTCTGCCGTACGAGTGTGAAAACAGCCGTGGACGAAAGGGGCGTGAGTGGCAGAGGCTGTGTGCCAATAAAACTCTATTGTGGACACTGCAATGTGATGTTCATATAATTTTCACTTGTCATGAGATATTATTTCTCTTTTGATATTTTCCCCCCAACCACTGAAGCCCGTGAGCCTTTCCTAGCTCACAGGCCACATGAAAATGGGCAGTGCGTCAGATCTGGCCCCTGGGCGGCAGTTTACCAACTCCTGCTCGAGAAGGAAGTGCCTGCATTAGGCATCAGGAAGTTCCGAATTTGAATTACAGCTCTGCCATTTTTAGCTGTGCAGCCATGAGCAAGTACTTACCCTCTCTGAACCCCACTTTCTCCTCTGTATAGTGGAGATGCCGCCGGCTCCCCCGACCCCCTAGCACGGAGGCACTGAAGTGAGAAGATTGGAGAGTGAGCGCACCCATCGGCCCTTGGAGCAGCGGCAGTTCTCAGAGATCCTAATAGGTCCATGACTCCCTGCTCCCCCCAAAGGCCCTTCCAAGCTGAAAAGTCCAGGACACTGTCCCCTTTCTGTCCTTTATTCTGCGCCCAGCCCTGGCACACTTCTGCTCCCTGGAGTCAGCTTCTCTGATGGCCCTGCTGCCCACTGTGCATGGCCCAGCAGCACTTGCTCGGCCAGCCGCCCTGGGATCCTGCGCCCACAGGGCTGCCCTGAGAGGGCTGAGAGCCCTGGGCCACGGCCTTCTGGCAGGGAGGAAGTCACACTGCTCACGTCAGACACCCAGACCTTGAAAAGCTATTCATCCACTGTCCCTTTCCATAGCTCTTTGTTCAGAAATAGTACTGACCGGGGAGTTCCCAGATGCCAGATCTCTAGTTTGTGACAGGACTCTGGCTTCTGCAAGGACTGAGAGCCCCCTTGTGTCACCAACACAGGACACTATTTCCGCTCAATGGTAAAAGGGGAAGAGGTTTAGGAGTGGAAGGAAGGGCCAGGAGTTGGATATCCCAGGGCCATGAGCGTCTCATGCCCAGAACCTGGGGATGAGCAGCCCTGAGCCTTGTAGAAAAGATGGGGTACAAATTTGCTTTCTTGAGCCATGACGTTACTCGATTCTGGTCCCACTGGGAAAGGGACACAGCCAGAGTCCCTCTCCTTGGTGCTTTTCAAGGACGCACTATGCACGTCTGGGCAAGACAGGGGAGGGACCTATGTGGCCAGGGGCACCTCAGGAAAATGTCCCCCAGCAATTCATCATCTGTATTAGTGTGCTAAGGTGACATCACAAATGGAGTGCCTTGGACCACAGAAATTTATTTTCTCACAGTTCTGTAGGTTAGAAGTCTGAGATCAGGGTGTTGACAGGCTTGGTTTCTCCTAAGGCCTGCCCTTGCAGAAGGCCACCCCCCCCTCACTGTGTCCTTACATGGCCTTTCCTCTGTGCACACACACCCTGCTGTCTCTGTGGACCCACATTTCCTCTCCTAAGAACACCAGTCACATTGGGTCAGGGCCCACTTCTAGGACCTTATTTTAATTTAATCACCTCTTTAAAAACCCTATCTCCAAATGTAGTCACATTCCGGGGCACTGAGAGTTAGGGTTTCAATGTATGAATCACAGGGGGCACAATTTGGCCGCTAACACCATCTCTCCACCTCCAAAGCTAAGCTTCTCTCAGCCTCCTCCACCCCACAAAGATGTGCCAGCACTGAGGGGGCCCTTGATCTCCAGTTCCATGGGGTCTGACAGGCAGAAAGGGGCCAATGATAGAGGAGGGGGTAAATGGTTTTGGTGGTGGAGAGAGGGTGGCTGGAGGAAAGTCTACGGCTAGGGGGAGCGGGAAGGGGTTGTACCCTCGAGGACCCAAACATGAGGGTCTGCGATTCGGGACACCTCCACGAGGCCACAAGCCCACTGCCTGGGACACTGCCTGCGAGTTGCACCTTGCACCCTGATGGGCGACACCCTCAGTCCTGGCTCTGTGCTGGCAGAGCTGAGCAGTGACAGTGCCCTAAGCTTGTGATCCAGAGAGTCCCTCTGCACCCGTGGGAGATCAATGCGCCGTCTCCTGGGCTCCTGCCCCTCCCTCCTCACCTATGCAGCAGTGTGGGCGGACCTGGAGGTGAGTGGAGGATGTGCTGGGCTGTGGGAGGTGAGGGCACCGCCTGCCCCTCCACTAGCCATTGGAGCTGCCTCAAGCTATGCCCTCTCTCCTGTCACTGCCACGGGGGGAGAACTTTCTCCAGCCTGTGTGTTTTCCCCCCGCAACCCCCTCCTTTGCCGGCCCCTCCGTGTTCCTTCTTCCCTCCCCAGCTGACGGTGTGGGGCGGGCCGGCTGGGAGCTGCCTCACAGGCCGCCTCTCCCTTTGTGCGCACCTCCTGGTATGATTATTAAACGCAAATTACAAAAGATGTGACCTAACCGATCTTTATTTTTTCTTTCAACAAGTGTTGCCTGCAGGGCCCTGATTCCAAATTCCGTTTCAATTATCTCAGCCATTTTAGACACAAAGAGGCTGCTGTTTGTAATTCCTAGCAAGGAAAGCAGGCAGCGAGGGGAGGTCCGGCTCTCCAGCCGGCCGTCTGCCTCTCCAGTCTGAACTTTCACTGGCAGAGATTAAAGGCCCTCCAAGTATGAGACAAGACCGTGCCACATCGCATTACCAGATGCCTGTAGGGGCAAGGCAGTAGCATAAGCCCTGGTTCTGTGTTCCCTGAAACATGAGTCCCGAGGCTTCCCAGCAGCAGAATGTCCTAGAGAAGCCCCTTGCCCGTGCCCAGCGCTGTCCCCACCCAGCCACTCTGCTTCTCCAGGAAGCTGCAGGAGAGACCCAGAGCAGGTGTGTGTGCTTCCCCACTTCTGAGCACTCGTTCGGGGGAGCAGGAGCCACGGATGTCCTCCCCCTTGTCCAGGGCGTGTAGGGGCCCGGCAGGTCAAGCCCACGTAGTAGACAAGCAACCTAGTTGGTGACATGTGTGGTCTTTCTCCGGTTGCCCTGGTCCTCCCAGACAAAATCATAGACGTCTGCAGAATGGAGGTGGCATCTTCCTTCCCAGCATGACCAGCTTGGTGCCAGCCACACGGGGCACAGGATGAAGAGCCCGGATGTGAGAGCCTCTCTTGCATTTTACAATTCTGAGACTAGATGTGCCCCAGTCTTGGCTTGCGTTACTAGACAGATGACCTTGGGCAAGTTACATGACCTTGTGAAGGTTTCATCAGGGTTGACATCTGTGAAACTAGAATGGTCATGGCGGCTTCACCCCATAGGGTGGTTGAGAGGATTAAATACAATTTAATATAAGGCCATAGCGCAGTGCCCGACACACGGCAAGTACCAAAAACTGTTGTGGTTAGGGTCTAGTAAATGAAGACATCCCAGCTGCTCCAGCGAAAGCCACAGGTGTAAATGCTTCCACTGTCCCCGCACCCTGCCACCCCACTTCCTCCTGGATGCCCAGGATCCTGGGAAAGGCTGGCCACAGGCAAGGTCTGAGGCCCGCTGCTGGCCACCTCGCCCCCGCCAAGGGGCTGCTGTACCCAGGCCCAGGCTGGGCCAACGGGAGGGGCGATTTACAGCCGTGCTTAGTAAGGGCTGGGCGAGTCATTTGTCACGCCGAGCCGGGGCACCTTGTTCTACCTGTGTTGAGTGTGTTTTATTGGTGTTGAGCAGAGTGAGGCCAGAGCAGAGTCGGGGATAGGAAACCCACTGAAGTGAAAAATGAGGAAAGCCAAATGGAATTGAGAAGAGTAAAGGGGGAGAGACGGCAGGGAAGGAGGTGAAGGGGCGGATTGTAAAACACAAGACGAATGTGTGCAGCAGCCCTGGGGTTACCAGAGAGAGGGGCTCACGGCCGCAGAGGGGTGCACCCACAAACAGTGGGGATGACTGAGCTCGGGACACACCGGAGGAGCCCCCGTGCCTGCAGGTGACCTGGTCAAAACAGAAAGCATTTTAAAAAGCAAGGCAAACACCCCCAAGCCCTCCCCAACTTTCCCCTTGGCTCTCTCTCCCAGCCTACTCCGGCCCCATCTGCGTAGGATTTCCTACCTTTCCCTCCTTGGCCCTCAGCACAGAAGTTTCAAGTCTAAACTCACGAAAAGAGACTCGGCAGTAGGCAGATTTAGAGATCTCCCTGTTAGGAACAAGAAAAGAAAGAGAGAGGAGGTGAAGCTGAGGAGGAGAGAGAGAAAGCGGGAGAGAGAGGCAGATAGAGAGATAGACACTCGGCTTTGTGCCTGCAACAAGCCACTAAAGGTGCATTTTTAATTAAATTTATACAAAATGTGTCAGTTTTATCTCTAGGTTTCAAACCTGACTCTTTTCTATCAAAGGGAAGTATTGATCTCCATTGCCCCGGAGCTACCTGACTGAATTAAACAGAGTAAATAGGAGGAGGAGGCCTGAGAGGGCTCAGAAACAACTGCACAGAGGCAAAAATCTAATGGCTCCACAGTCATTTGCTGCAATTAAAAAACAAAACCATTTAGAGGGCCTGTTAACACCTTGAAGTCAGAAAACTCGGGCTTCAAAAAAAAAAACAAAGGCTCTAAACAGCTCCCAGGCAAAACATTTTAATTGCTATAAATCCTTCCATCTTTGCGGGCACTTGGGTGGTGATGCATTTTCCTGCAGCACCCGGGCTGCATACACAGCTCCTGCTCTGTGGACCCCCGCCCCGAGGCAGCCCCCAGCTCTTTGGTCCTTTGTGTCCAGAGCCTGGCTGGGGTGGCACCCCCTCACTGCAGACGCACGTTCAAGCCTAATGGGCAAGTTACTGGACTTCTGCCTACCTCAGTTTCCCCATCCATAAAAGGGGGACAATAATACACACTTCGAAGGGTTGTTGCAACAATGAAGTTATCTATTAAAGGGCCTTGTGCACCACCTGGAATGGAGGAAAAAAGTGCAGTAAATGGCAGCCTGACAACTAAACACCAGCCCCAGACGTCTGGTCTCCTTTCCTGAAGGTGGGTGACTTCACGCAGACACTGGCCATGGCACCCCCTGGGTCTCAGCAACAACCTCTTTGAGGATTTACCATCATGTTTTCCTATCTGTGGCACTTCCCCTGTGAGACTCTGAATTACGGCTTTTGGCCCCACGTCTCCCCATTTTGTCTCTTGAAGGTATTAGAAATAGGCATGCCAATCACTAAGGGACTGAATGGAGTGATGGACAGGCAGCCCAGGGGCGGTCCGTTCTGTCTGCTTCTCTCACTATTGCCCGGACCTCAGCCAGGGCGGGTGGCCTGTACAGGTGCACAGAGCCCCACACTTGGAAGGGCTGTGTGCTTGGTTAACGCTCTGCTGACCTTGACTTGAAATTCTTCATCATTTTTGAGTAAGAGGACTTGCTTTTTCACACAAATCACACAGCTTGTGTCAGCCTCAGTGCACCCCGGCCCCTCCTGTGTCCCCTTGGTACATCTCTCTGTCAAGTACCACCATGTTCTCAGTTTCTCAAAACCATGGAGGCATTTTTACTTTCCCTCTCTCACTTCCCCTACCATTGGGGTGTAAGACGCTGCTGTCTCTCTGGGCTAGTTGTCACTCCTCAGCCATCTCTTCCCTTTTGAGTCCTGAGCACCGCCCAGCTCAGTTCCCAAGGAATGCAATCATCTTCCCCTGCTGAAGTCTCTCCCTCATCAATCCATTCCAAGGATGGCCCACTTGAGCCTAGCCAGTGTCCCTTACTAGGCTAAGGCCAGCCCACTGATGCAGGGCCACCGGAAGTGTGGTTCTCACACCAGCAGCAGAATCAAAATCCCTGAGGCCCAGTAACCTGCATTTTAATGGGCCCTCCTCCAAGGAATTCCTGAGAAGCTTTGCTTTTTAGTGGGTCCTGGGTCAGCCACCCCTGGATCCCCAGCCCCCCGGACTCGATGTGGCCCTCCCAGGACTCCTCCCCCACCCCCACACTTGTGCCCCTCTGGGAAGGTGCTCAGCCAAGCCTCTGCCTATCAGGAGGGCCAATCATTCCCATCTCCACGTGGGCAGCAGTGGACTGACCAGCACTGCTTAATTAAACGGGGAAAAGATCAGGTCACTGCCAGATAAGCAGGCAGGATTAAAACAGACAGAAAGAATGGACAAGGGGGAGCTGTCAGCACCCTGGCCTGTCTAGAGTGATTATTAATAATGATAAGCGGAGAATGGGAATAATAAAGAAATAATGAACTGGTTTTGAAAGTGACAGGAGATGGGATCTGATAGAGGGCTGAGCCCCCGGGGTGCCTGCTGCACTGGGGAGCAGGAAGGGGCAGCATGGGAGAGGCCAGAGGAGCAGGGCCGGTTTGTGGTAGAGGCTCTGGCTGGGCAGGGAAAAGGGCCCCTCTTCTTTCAGGGAGGCCAATTCGTCCAGGGGTCAATTAACCTCCATTTGCGCTCTTTTCTCCAGAAGACTACGGGCCTCATAGCCTTCATGTGCATCAAATTCTCTTATGTGTAAAGTGCAGATTCCCAGGTCTCACCCCAGAGATTCTGATTTCCCACGTCTAGATCCTGATTCTGATTCTCCCCTGGTGGAGGCCAGGTATCTATATTTCAAGCTGCCCTTAGCAGAGCTCATGCAGGTGGTTTGTGAGCTACGCTCTGAGAAACACTGATCTTCCAGCAGTGGGAGGGTATTCGACCTGGAGCAGGAGCACATTTTATGTCTGGACAGCTCAGCAAGCACATGTGGCAGCCACTGCCAAAGGGCAGTGAGTAGGGAGGTGGGAAGAGTTGAACCTGTGCCTCCCAGACAAGCTCTACAAAGCAGGGCAGAGACGCTGCCTGCATACACGGAAGACGTGTGCACCAAGATTGGCCTTGCTTGTCAAACCCTGCTCACCTGGCATTGGCACTGTGGTCACAAACTCAAAATGTCCATCGAAGTCAGAGGGGGAGGCCAGGCAGCCCCTCCAATCAGTGTCATGAGGGAAGGAGGCTCAGCATTGCCAGATCTTCCAAAGAAGCAGAGGTCTGTTTATTTTCTCTGTGACCCAGCGGCTTGAAACCTCTACCTTAGACAAAGGTTCTCAAACGAGGTAGGGGGTGTGGGAAGGCGCTTGTCTAAAATGCACATTTTCAGGTCTTCCCTGCCCCAGACTCTAATCCAGTAGGTCGGGGGGGCCAGAAACCTGTACGTTTAATAAGCTTTGCAGGTGCATTTGACGCCAGTGGCCCATGATCAGCCGGCACTTCTGAGAAACTGTCTTGCAGGGTGGTCATTTTCCTTCTAGACTCCAGGACCGTGATTTTCAACTGGCATGCCAAGGCACACTGGTGTGCCGTAAAAATTTTTAAAGATCATTAATTAAATTACTTTCAAAAGAAGTTCAAAGCATGGTAAGTACATTCTTTTTTTCCACTTTTTTTTTTTTATCAACATAATTTAAGTGCGCCATGGAAAAACATTGAAAAACATTGCTCTAGGAAAACACCTCAAACAGCCCACTGAAAGGAGGTCAGAAGAAAATTCCGATGTCATTGGTTCAGGGCAGGACCCCCATCCCAGTGTTCCCATTATGCTTAGTCTATGGACAAAGCTCCCATGGGCCAGGGACATTGGCATTGGCTGTGGACATCTACTATCCCTTACTGAAGAAGAACCTGATAGAGGGAAAAAAACCTTGCTGCACTCCCAGGCAGGAGGAGGAGTTAACAGAACAGGGCCTGATACACTAACTGGAAATGCACACTCCGTACCTCATCTGGTGCTTCACCAAGATGGAATGAGGAAGGCCTGGGTTTAAGACTCAGTTTCTCTTCTCTCTAAAATGGACGTGATTGCACTTCACAACTGACAAGCCAGAGTGAGATAGTGTGCAGAAAACACTCATATGTGTCCTGGTAAGAGCTTCATAAACATTAGTTATTTTTGTTGGAGGAGGGGTTACACGAAAAGGACACACAGCTCACAGGGGCACCCTTAAAAAGAGTGAGGGAGAGAGGTGCTGATGGGGAGCGTTCTGCTAGATGTGCCGTTACAGGGAAAAGGCAAGAGGTGGGACGGACTTGCACAAAGGCCCGATTCCATAAATAAAGCCAATCTCCAGGCTTCTGTCTACCCATTGCATGTCAGTGCCCTGAACTGGCCGGAGGGACACCCTGGTCACCCCTGGGGAGGACTGTGGAATGGTAGGGGGAAGGCACAGTGAAAAGGGATTTTCATTCTACTTATTTGTTTAGACAGAGTCTCCCTCCATCACTCTGGGTAGAGTGCTGTGCCATGCCATCATCGTAGCTCACAGCAACCTCAAACTCTTGGGCTCAAGAGATCTTCCTGCCTCAGCCTCCTGAGTAGCCGGGACTATAGGCACCCACCATGACCCCCAGCTAATTTTTCTATTTTTAGTAGAGACAGGGTGTCGCTCTTGCTCAGGCTAGTCTCATTTAGGCCTCCCAGAGTGTTAAGATTACAGGGTGAGCCACCACGCCCAGCCCTTTTTCACTCTATTTAGATATATAGTTTAATGTAGTCAATATGTATTACTTGAGTAAGTAAAGATGGTACTTTCAAAATAGGATTATGTGACCTTTTAAAGAAGCAAACTTCTTTTAAAAATCTGACATAAAAAATTCGTATATCCTTACTCATCCCGCAGGTCAAAAATAATTTTGCAATGCAAGAGCTGGCACGTCCTGTCCACTGTCTCCGGGGACGTGCTTTCTACACAGCCCTGGGTTCTCCAGGTTCCCTGCGTCCTTGTTTGCTCTGAGCTCAACAAACCTGTGCTTCTGCGAGAGTGTCAAAAACGACTCCCAAATGTCTGTATTTTACTCCAAATTGGACCATCTGCTCAATTTTCCTTTCCAAATGTAACTGTGGAAAGTTAAACTGAAGATGAAATGTAAAAGCTAGCTCTGAGTTTGTGCAGTCCCCCTGGTCAGAGGTCGGGACTGGGGTTACTGCCTGTGGGACTCTGAAGACCCCTCTGTCTCCTGAGCTAGTTCTCAGGAACAGCTGGGGGTGGGGACAAAACATAAAAGACCTGGGGGGGCAGACAGGAAGCTCCTGCTCACCTCCTGGGATAGTGAGGGTGATAGGGAGAAATCTTTCTAAAGTCTGATTCATTGATTCATTGGAGTATAATTTATGTTACACTCCCCTTCTAAAGGGCTATCACCCATTCTAAAACATACAGCTTGTTTAGCTTTACAACACAACAAATGGACATGGCATCACCACTACACTCAAGATGCGGAAGATTTCCGCCACCCCAACATTCCCTTCCTCTTCCTTTGACGTCAATCCCTGCCTCCTCTCCCCTGCTCCCAGTTGGTTGGTTGCTTTCTGTGCTCTCAAGAGCGAAACCTTTTTTTCCTCTTTTCTCAGTTTCTACTAAGTACTGTTTCCTCTGTCTGCACAGCCTCTACCTACACTCAGGAGGCCACTTTCCGTTCAAATTTTGTTTTATTGCTCTGTCCTTAAAGCCACAAGAGTACCTCGGAGGAACTTGTGTCCTGGGGACAGTGGAGAACTATCCTTCTGTCTACCAGACTGGCCCTTCACAGAACCCACAGAAGCCTTCCCTTTGCCATCAGAGAAGATGCTCCCTGTCCTGTTGCATCAGAGAGGTGGCCTTGCTGTCTGGCCCCTGCACTGGCGAGGTCTGGGGTACAGCTGCCTGAACAGCACCTCTCCTGCTGCACCCAGAGGTGACTCCCCAGCTCCCGAGGGGCAACATGCATGACTGGGGAGGGCAGCTTCTTATCTCCTGGCAGGCCTGGTGTATCACGACATCCCCTGTTCTCTACTTATAAAGCCACTCCCAGACGACCCCCATGCCCTGCCCCTCACCAAGAGAAGGCGAAGTTCTTTTCTCCTCCTGCTGGGAGGAGACTAAAGAGACTAAATGACAAATGCCTGTCGTGGGCATTTCCGTTCCTCCTTTTCGGGCCTCGTCAGTTAGATGAGACTCCAACTTGGCACACACATGCAGGAGAGACGACGCCACCTCGGGCCAACCTCCCATTCTCCCTCTGAATCCGCAGCCTAAGTCACACCCACACCCCACCCAAGCCACTGAGGCCCCTGAGGCTCATGGCTTTGGGGATGAGGCTGCTCCCCACGCCCTTAGCAGCTGTGTCCTCTCAGCCTTCCCAGGAATCTTCGGCCACCTCTTCTAGCTGAGCCGCTGCAGGCCCAATGTTTGCATCCTCTGGAAAGCAGACACCAAAATGGAGTTGGATGTGCAAGAGATTTACTGAGAGTCATGCCCAGGAAAGATGAAAAGGGAGCAAGCAGGAGCAGCAGGAAAGCCTTCAAGTGATGATGAAGGTCTGACAGCTGAGAAAGGGAGAGGGCAGAAAGTTGGACGGGGTCGCCAGAGGCTCAGGCTGCGGCCCAGCTCTGAGAAAGTCTCAGCCAGCCCAGCAGAGAATACGGTAGGAAGATGGCCACAGAAGAGGCCTGTGCTAGCAGGGGATTGCCAGCCCTTGTACCACTGCTGTGTTTGGTAGCTGGCAGGTGCCACCTGGGAAGCACATGGCCTTGGTCTGGGTGCTGAAGGCATCACTGCCGGAGGCTGTCCACTAACCGCACGCCTTGTATTGAAGGGTGGCATCTGAATGGCGGTGTGCTGCAGGGCTGTCCTCCTCCTGAGCCCAGCAAGGAGACACTGCTGGCAATGGATGGCCCTCCAGGCCTTTTTTTACTCCTCAGTTGCCTAACTGAGGGACTGGCAGCTGCTGTAGGAGGAAGAGGCAAACTTCCACCTTCTCTGTGATTGCTGAGCTAGAGACTCTTTCCTGAGCACATGCCATCAGCTCCAGGTCAGCACAGGGCAAATAGCTAAGGGTGCTGTTATTGGCCTTGGAAATATCCCAGGACTCTGCTTAAACTCTTGTCAGATCTATGCTGGACAGGGTTAGGCTTCCTGATCTGAGGAGGATCACTGGCAGGTAAACTGGACCTTCTCCAGAGTGCACCTGATTTCAGGTTAGATATCAGGCAAGGGTCCCGGTTACCGACAAAGGACGCTGGTCTACAAGTCAGGACTTGAGTTCCAGGCTCATACACATGGCCTTGGATGGGTGTCCTTGGGGAAGAGAATCCCCACTGCCAAAATGAGGAGGGTGGGCAGGGGTCTCAAAGCTAAATGCCTTCACTGGCCAGGCAGGAAGGTATACAGGGAAAGGGTGGGAGCTGCAGAATCGCCACTCTTAAAGGAACTGCTGTGTCTCAGCTTAACTTGATCCTGCCATAGGGAGGGTAGTCCCAGAGTGGACAGATCTCCTAATTAATAAAAGAAGCTCGACATCTAAATTTTAATATGAAACCTTTCAGTTATTTTATTTTGAGACAGAGTTTCACTTTGTCACCCTGGGTAGAGTGCCGTGGCATCACAGCTCACAGCAACCTCCAACTCTTGTGCTTAAGCAATTCTCTTGCCTCAGCCTCCCGAGTGGCTGGGACTACAGGCGCCCGCCACAACGCCCGGCTATTTTTTGTTGCAGTTGCCATTGCTGTTTTAGCTGGCCGGGGCCAGGTCTGAACCCGCCACCCTCAGTATATGGGGCCCGTGCTCTACCCACTGAGCCCCCAAGGCGCTGCCCAACCTTTTAGTTTTAAATATTGCTGATTAACTAAGCAAATAAAAAATAGCATGTAAGCCAAACTAACATATCCTATAGGTCAACATCAGCCTGAAGGCCTCCAGCTTGTGACCAGGAGGTAGATGCCCACTCGGGTCTCGTCCGTGCCTAATGCCTGACTTGTGATCAGGTACAAGTGGTCACTGCCTGCTCAAAGTGACCAGAACTGATCGTCACTGGGTGCTTCTTTTGTCCGGGACAACTTGACAGGTGTTATTAGCTCTCTTAATAATCCCAATAGGCTGTAAGACAGGAATTCTTTTCATCCTCACTCTACAGATGAGAAAATTGAGGCTCTAGGATAGGGATTTTCAACCGGTGTGCCATAAAATTTTTTAAAGATTAATTAAATTATTTCTGAAAGAAGTTCAAAGCACGGTAAGTATATTCTTTTTTCTTTTTACTCTTTTTTTGATCAACATAATTTAAGTGTGCCACGGAAGTTTAACCATAGGTTCAAGTGAGCCATGAGATTTTTTAAAAGGCTGAAAAACACTGTCCGAGGTAGGAAGTGGGGGATCACGCCCAAGGCCAGACAGCTATGACGTAGAAGGGCAAAGATGTGAACCTGACCTCACCCTGGGTCACAGCCAGTGTACCTTCTTCTTTGCTTCTTCTACACTGACTACCAACTCCACAGAGACACTTTGGCACCAACCAGCCCAAGCCTCCAGGGGATTCTGGAACTAGCTCTTCAGAGGCAGCCCCAAGATTCCCGTGCACTTTCCCTCCAGGGCTGTGGCTCCTCCCACTGCTGCCCCTTGTGCTCCGCCTCTAGTCTCTGGCAGGACATGCGGCTGCTGGGCTGAATCTACTGCTGCTGCGATCTGGAAGAGACAAGTTTTGCAGGACTCTTTCTGTTCTTCTCGCAGCCCCTTCCCAGCCAGGTGTTTTCCGCGGGGAGCACACAGAGGGGCTGCTCTCCCTCCTCCCCAAGGCAACCCCATTGGCTGCGGCTGCGGCAGATGTTCTGGCGGGCTGGCTGGCCAGCATTCTGTGGGAGCCAAGAGCCCTGCAGCCCGGGAATTCTGGGCTAATGCTCAGTCCTGGCACGGTCCCCTCTCGCCGACCCCTTCAGTCCAGGTCACCACGACAGATGCTGGGAACATATGCCGTGAATTAATTCACTACGGCTCAGCCACAGAGGAACAGCCTCTTTCTCTTTCTGCTCCTGCCGCCCTTGCTTTCTGATTTCTCCCTCACCGAAGAAAAATCGGATTTCTCCCCTGCCTTGCACCTAGCACCCCCTCCATCAGGCTTTCTCTTCATTATCCTGAGCCCACTGCCAAAGGCATTTGGCTCCCAGAGTTTCCCTCACCCCCCACAATCCCAAGTAGGATCAAAGGGCTGAGGAGGAGCCCAGATGTCCGCTTTTCCAGCTTTTGTCTCCAGATAGATTATGTCCCAGTTTTCCTGGAACTGGTGAGTTCTCATTTCCTTTTCTTAAGGGGAGTTTGTCTCTGCCTTTTGGGGGCCAGAATCTCCCCCATTCTACCAGTCTGTCTCTACATCTAACTGAAATCACTCTCGCCACAATGAATTTTCCAGAGAGAAACAGCAGCTCAACTTAGGGCGCATGCAAGTATTGTTATTTCTCATCTTCATTCTTTCCTCTAAGGAGGGGTTGGCAAACTTTTTCTGTAAAAGGGCCCATAGCAAATATTTTAGGTCTTGTAGGCTGGACGATCTCTGTTGCAATTCAGCTCTGCCCGTGGCAGCACTCAGTAGCCAGAGGTAAATGGGCTTTTGTAAACAAATGAGCAAGTACACAAATAAGCATGGCTATGTTTCAGCAAAACTTACAAAAATAATGGTGGCCTGGATTTGGCAGATAAGAAGTAGCTTACCGGCCTCTGGTCTAAGCAAACCAACCCTACCTCTGTTATTTCACCTTGGAGGGAAGCTGCCTCTCTTTTCTCATCTGCACTTGGCAGCAGACCAGGTGGGCTCCTCCACTCACGCAGAAAGGCCCCGGCTATTCCTCTACTAGCTTCTGAGCTTCTGGAGGTCAGGACCATGCCTTATTTGACTTTGAACTCCCGGACTACGAATGGAGCTTGATAGACATGCAAATAAAACCCAGTTTTATACTGGAAGAGCTTAGAGCTAGTGACAAAAACACACAAATGAGCTCTAGGTTCTCAAAACAGAGGTTAACTAAATGATAGGAAGAAGGGAGGGAGGGAGGAATCAGGAGAACATGGCTCCTACAGACTCACTGTCAACCTTGGAAAAAAGTAAGTACTTAATTAGGCGGCACCTGAGGCTCAAAGGAGTAGGGGGTCGGCCCCATATGCTGGAGGTGGCGGGTTCAAACCCAGCCCCAGCCAAAAACAGCAAAAAAAAAAAATTAAGTACTTAATTAATCCTAATACCCTAAAGCACTAAAAACAAACAAACAAATAAATAAAACCAATGCCCTGGAAAAGTTTAGCAGTTTCTTAAAAGTATAACATAAACATACCGTATGACCCAGCAATTTCATTCCTAGGAATCTACCTCAGAGAAATGAGGTAGATTTGTCTATAGAAAGACACACACGAATGTCCATTGCAGCGTTAGTCATATAGCCAAGAACTGGAAACAGCCCCAGAGACCACTAACTGGTGAACAGTTAAACACCTGTGGTGCATATCCAGTCAATGGGATACCGTCCCACCGTAACAAGAACCGCTGGTGTCGCAGCATGGATGAACCCTGAAAATATGCAAGTGAAAGCATCTGGGCTCAAAAGACTACATATTATATGAGTCCATTTATGGGAAATGTCCAGAAACAGCAAATTTAGAGAGACAGAAAGCAGATCAGCAGTTGCCTAGGGCTGGGATGGGAACAGGCATTAACTGCAAATGGACACAGGGAACATCACTGGATGACAAAAATGTTCTGTAATAGAAGTATGGTAATGGTTGCACAACCCCACCACTAAAATCACTGGCTCATACACTTTCAATTTCATAATGCACAGCTGATTTCTCAGGAAAGCTGTGACAAATAACAAAACCTGGTGCCACACTACCCTTCTACCCGTGGCTGAGAGGTGATGTCTGAGGGGAGGTGAGGGTGGTACCCCTTAACAAATTGCAGGTGGTCTTACAAGTGTCTGCTGTGACTTTTCCTGTGTTCACTTTTCCACCTCATCCAGCTCTCAGATCTAACAATAGCAGCTGACTGTTACTGGCCACTACAATCCTAAGAAGATAGTACTAATATCATACCATTTTCCAGATGAGAAAGGGGAATGACTCACTTGAGGGCCCACAGCTGCCGAGTGGCAGAGCCAGGACTGGAAACCCATTGCACCTGGTTCTCAAACCTGTGCTCTTTGGCCTTAAGGAGAAAAGCATGGTGCCTCTGGGACAAGCAGAGTGGGGGTGCTGAGCTTCCCTATCTTGCTGCAGCAAACAGTATCTTGAGGGCGGGTCGCCAACCTCAGTGTGCCCAGAAGACCCTCTAACCACTAAGCAGGACGGTCTTGATTTATATAAGTAGCACATTCTGGTCAAGTAACGCTGAACAGGTGGTGGCACCGGTGGCACTGGTTTTCATCTGGAGCACGTAATGTAGTTACAGAAGCCTGTCCGGCATGTCCCGGGGTTTAAGCAAATATGAACCAAAAGTCCAGGACAGAGACTTCCATAGGCCACAGGCCTGTCCAGATGAGTTTCTTGCAGGAGCATTTTGCCAGGAGCTGCCAGTTTCCAGGGAGCATTCCACGCAGGGGCCTATGATGCCACCCTGCCTGCCCAGAGCACTGGGCACAGCCCTGCTGGGAGTGGCTGGCAGCAGCCACCTGACCTTTGGTCTGTGGCAGACAGATCTCATTGCTCCCCTGTCCCTCAATGTAGCACTATCATCTCTTCTTCCAGGCCAAGGCACGAAGAGGCCATGCAGGAGTCTGAGGGAAGTTTTCCAAAGGCTGGCTCATCGTAGGAGGGAGGGGACCCACATGCCCAGAGGCTTTTCTGTGAGAAGCTGGGCCTTGGGGAGGAGGCAGAGCCTCTCCTCCCCTCTGTGCCTCCTGCCCCCAGGCACGCTGACCTCCTGCTGCTCCTCCAACAGGTCAGGCAGGCGCCTGGCTCCTTCCAAGTGCCCCTCTAGCCCTGAGAACTGTTCCCTGGACCCCAGTCTTGCTCCTCTCTTCACCTTCTCCAGGTCTTTCTTCGAATGTCACCCTCTCAGGGAGCAGCCCCTAACCACCCTATTTAAAATTGTAGCCCCTCCATCCCAGCACTCCCTTCCTTGTGCCTGCTTTATTTTTTCTCATAGCATTTATTACCACCTGAGATATCATTCCCCCCCTCCAGAAGGTAAGTTCTACCAGGGAAGGGAGTTTTGCCAAGACCAGAGCCTGGTGGGTGGCCTGTGGCAATCAATCATATTATGAAGGAACGGACTGCCCCAGGAGAGCCGACCCTATGGACAGCATCTCTGCAGTACCACCCAGCACCAAAGACACCAGGAGATGAGGTGACTCTACCCCAGCCCGCACAGAGGTGACGTGAGCTAATCTGGGAGCAACATAAGGAACCAATCAGCCAGCCACGTGCAGGCAGCAGCACCAAGACCCCCCCACCCCTCTGCAGAAAACTGTAGTGCTGGTGCCTGTGAATGCTGCTGACTCTGCCACGGCCTCTTGGGCCATCTTCTTGCGAGGCTCTCTGAAGCCTGGGTATATGACACCACTGGTTGTAACATAAGGAAGGTACGTGAGAAGTCAGATAAACCCCAGGAGGGTGTAGACACTGGAACCACATGTTATTCCACAGGCACTCTGAAGATAGGACATTCAAATGCTAACTAAAAGGAGGAAGCCCAGTGCTGGCTGGCATGGCCAGGGCACAGGACAGATGAAAGGAGAGTTGGCGACACGTGGCTTATTCAACTTAAAGCTATTCCTTACCCAGGTCCACAGGCTTCATCCCTACCTCTCTGGGGCCAGGACTCTTGAGCTCAGCCACGGTGACGGGCTTCCCAGTGCAGGCCTGATTGAAGCCCTCTGCTCTGTAGCCACTCCAAGGGCAAAAATGGGGGTTGTGGGACAGTGGCAGTAAACTTCTTTCTCCCAGTGAAGTTCTGATTCTGCCTGCTCTAAGCCAGATTACTTTCCCCAGCTGAAGGCAGCAGAAGGGAAATAAAAATACAGGTGTTAAAAGCATAGTGGAGTAAGACAACTTGGTTTGGAATCTCAGCTTTGCCACTCAGAGGTTTAATAATCTTGGCCAATCTCTTAACCTGAGCCCCAGTTTCCTGATCTGTGAAATGGGATAACCACAGCATCTGCTTCCCTGGGAGGCTATGAGGATTAAGCTCCTGGATTCCTATGTGTGGAGCCCAGCACCTGGAGTGCAGTGAGAGCTCAACAGACGTTAGGTCTTGTTACTGCTGTTGTCAGAAAATAAAGGGAGGAGGGAAGTGGGTCCCCAGCCACTTGCTAAGGCCAACTGAAGACCTCCGAGGTTATCAGAGTCCTGAGGCAGTTGAATTTGCCAGTAATTAAGGGACTAGATAGGCAGCCTTTTCCCCGTGGGTTTAAGAATGATTTTTCTCAAGCAAAACCAGCCTGGATGGAAACTTTTCAGTGGCCATGGGAATTATTCCAAAGGGGGGCTGTCCAGGCTAAAAGTGTGACTCTGGGAAAGAAGGAAACAGGACCCGAAAGCCACTAAATCCCCGAGTTTATAATTAACAGACAAGCACTCGCTCTGCCTGCTCTGGAGCCACGCAGCTTGCCAGGGAAGGGCATGGTAGTCATACAAAAATAACCCCCCAGTGGGTTTTTGATGTGTTGAGCCTCTTTGTTTTTCTGAATTTTAATGAAGGGCTTTCCAGGCAGGATAACAGAAGCACTGGTCTCCCTGTGGCCGAGGAGTGGGCCCTAGCTGCTGCCCGCCTGCACCCTGCACGGAGCTGACACAAAACAGCATCTGGGGGAGGCAGGCAGGGAGAGGTCTCAGTCCTCAGATATGTCTTGGGGAGAAAGAGAAAAACAAAAACAAAAGAAGTCTCTGTTTAGGAAAAAGGCTGGGCTCTGCTCCCAACCTCAGCGCCTGAAGGAAAGAGGTGCTAGTGATACTTAAGGGGGTGGTCTAAAAGCACTGGGAGAGAGAGGCCCAGGCTCCCTAGGAGAGTTTCTGCGGCATTCTCAGGGCCGCTAGGCTGGCCCTGGCCCTTGAGAACCAGAAACAAGGCTCCAGGAATGTTTCTGCTGGCAGCTTTTGGAGCCCAAGGCCTGGGCTGGAGGGAGAGGAAGAGAGGATGTGCTGTCCCAACTGTCACCAGAGCCCTGGTGAGTGCAGAGGGGATGGCCTTATTCTGCAACCTGCTTCCTCAGTGACAGCTGCCTCGAAGCACCTCGTGAGGTAGGTGGCAGTGCCGCTTCACACCAGGCTCTGTCCCACAACCTCAGCGGGCAGCTGTTTGAGACCTCCCAGGAAGCGAGCAGCTTCCAGTGGGAGCACCGGTTCCTCCTCCCGAATCTAACTGTCCCTCATGCTCTTCAACAATGTGGACTGTTCAGAGTTCTCATCAGATTGTTTAAAAGTTCCCCTCCTTCATTTGTGCTGAATCTTTTCAAGAAGGGCTGGAAATAAATGGAAGAGATGGCCACGAATAAAGCAATTTATTTCCATCGAATGATCCAATGTGGTCTGTAATATTTTACTATAAAATACTCCCTATAAAAACCCTAAGCTGCTTGCAAGTGTCTTTCGTTTTAGGCTTGTTGCAGAGTGGAGGTTCCAGGTCAGGTGCTGCTGGGCCACCCGGCAGGGTCCTTGTTCTCTGTCTGCAGCAGGTCCCACTCGGCCAGGAGCTCCGAGGACACCTCCGTGTACAGGTGGTCCCAGTCCCAGCTGACGTCATCCTGCCAAATGGGACATGGCTAGGTAAGACAAAAGCCTTTCCCCTTGATGGCAGCTAACTTCTCCCACCTATCCAGCCAGCCTGGCAGCCAGCTAGTGACAGGAATGACAAGCTGCTACTGTACCTCTCGAACTTCGTGCTCAGGGGCAAGGACTTTAGTGAGGAGCTTCAGGTCGATCTCGCCATCCTGTGAATGCAAAAAGAGCCAGCTGGGCACCTGAAGGGCTTTCTGCAGCTATCTCTTGCAAGGTGAGGAGGAATAGTATATATGTGTTACAACTTCCCTAGATAAGGTCTGCAGAAACGCCTTAATAAGAGAGCAGAAACATGAGTGCAGCACACGCCACGGAGGGACAAGGGAGGCAACAACTCCCTCCATGCCAGGCACGCTGCAGGGGAAGGGCCCCCACTGACAGCAGCACATCTGCAGGGACCCAGGGCCCTTGGGTGCCAAGTAGAAGCCTGACAATGGGAAACACTGGAATATGCTGGGTCCAGAGATGCTGAGAGATGCCTGGGGATAATCCCTCCAGCAGAGGTTTGGCTGCAGCCTCGGACCCGTGGAGGAGCCACTGAATGGCTTTGGGGGAGCTGAGCAATCTTTCTAGATGCTGCCTGGAGCCTGCGGCCCTGTGCAGAAGCTGTCCACTCACCAGCGTCTGGAAGGCTGAGTACTTCATGAGGTCATTGTCCAGGTCACGGTAGGTCATCACGCGGTTTACCTGGATGCTGCAGGAAGGGAGACTGTGAGACCCACAGACAGACCCAGTTCCAGGAGTGCAGCTGGGCCACCCTCCCCGGAGCCCTGCGTGCAGCTGGGGATGACCAAGATGGGAACAAAATGCCCTAACAAATCGGGACCCCTGGGACGGAGCCCATCACCAGAAAGATCTGCATCTACACTGAGGGGCAGCAAAGGTTCACTGTGGATGTTATTTGGAATATATTAATTCATATATTCTTTGCCTCTCTGCTAAATTCATACCTAATTTAATCTACCTGGGAGGGGCTGCCACCTGCAAAACAAAGTCTTCTTCCTGTACTTCTTCCAGATCCGGAATAATAGGAATATCTGCAATGAGAAGTGGAGGCAAACTGTTCACAGCACACATAGGGATCTCATGGCTCGTACTCACCTTCAACACGCCAGCCACGGGGCTGGGAGCCAAGGCAGAACGGACAGTCGGACACCCTGTCTGGCCTCCAGGGATCCCAGGCTATGGCCATGGCTAATTTGGGTGCACATTAGTATCAGAGGTGGAGTTTTAACAATTTCTGAATCCCAGGCCTTACCCCAGAACCTCCTGAAGTAGAACCTTCTAGGTGGGGCTCAGACCTCTGTATATTTCCCCAAGGTTTCTTTGGTGATTCTGACACATGCAAAGTCACCGGAGTGCATCTCCAAGGAGAATATTAAAAAATTGGAATAGACTCCCAAACAGCACCTGAGGAAGAGCTCATGAGCCGGGAAAAAGGAAACTGATGAGGGGCCACGCATACTCATAGATGGAGGGAACTAGAACATGTAGCGTTTCCCAAAGTGGATGTGACTGTTGAGTGTCACCTCCTCATGACCTTGATCTCTGTGCGTTAGCTCCACAGTGCAAATGTCAGGGCCCCCAACCTGCTTCTTTGGGGCATTTCCCACTAATGGGAAATGTAACCTGACCACCAACACTGTAACAAGGACAAGGGTCTCCATTTGCCAGGTCTAATATAACAAATGATGCTGATCCTAACACACTTCTCTCGGAGTCTCACAGAGATTTTCCTTCTCTAAACTCTCTAGACACGATTACAGGAGCCACAAGGCCATCTCTTTCATCAGTTTAACAAAGTCACGAACACAGAGAAACTGACAGCCAGTACATCACTCAGCTGCAGCAACTGGCTTAAGTTACCAAAAGTTGTCCATCTTCTTACATGGAGAATGTAACACCCTAAAGAAACATTTCCTTCTCCAAGTGAGTATCACTGACTGGTTGAGGGGTTTTGTTTTGACCTATCAAAGCATGAATGAATGAATGAGGGGAAGAAAGATGGGGGGAGGCCAGGTGGGGTGAGATAGTCTTGGAATTCCCAAACTAATTGCTAACATGGAGAGAAGGAAAAATCTCGGAGCAGAGAGACTAAGAAACCCTCCATTTCGGCTACCATGGATTGAATTCAAATTTTGGTTTTTTTTGAGACACAGTCTCACTTTGTCACCCTTGGTAGAGTGCCATGGCGTTGCAGCTCACAGCAACCTCACACTCTTGGGCTTAAGAGATTCTCTTGCCTCAGCCTTCCAAGTAGCTGGGACTATAGGTGGCCGCCACAGTGTTCAGCTATTTTTAGAGATGAGGTCTCACCCTGGCTGAGGCTGGCCTCAAACTCATTAGAGCTCAGGCAATCCACCTGCCTCTGCCTCCCAGAGTGTTAGGATTTGAATTCAATTGTATATTTAAAAGAGACACCAAATTATTCCAAGAACTGGCCACTTTCAGGCTATTCATTATTTAGACTTTGCGACTGCTCCAGTCAAGCTAAGCCAGAGTATGTGTCAGTTCCAAGCCTGGTGTCTTTGTTATTATTCCCGGCTGTGGAGGAACAGATGCTGTACCTGGAAAAAGAGAGTGTGCAGGGGAGAGAGAGACACACAGAAAATTAAATGGCAAGAGCCAGTCAGAGAAAGAAAGTGATAAAAAGAGTGAAAAGGAAAAAGAAAGAAAAATAAATTGCTGATGGGGAAAATAAAGAAGAGACACATACACTGCCCCCCAAATAACGAACCGCATTCAGCAAGTCCTGTATCTAGAAAGAGCTGTTCAAAACTTAGATTCTATCTCTCTATCCTGTTAGAGAATTAGAGATGGAATTCTCTAAGATTCTATTTCTTATGCTAATAGAAATTTAGCTTTCTCTTTCCCCCTTGCTCTGAGTCATTAACACAGCCCATTGTGCGTGCTGCTGACAGTGCTGTAGTCCAGGCTGGTGGGACTCCACAGGCCCTGCAGAGGGGCAGGGAGGAAGCTGGCTGTGCCATGCGCCATTGACAGTGTGACAGTTTTGGAGTGAGCCAGTTAGATGCTCCTGGCTCGCCTTGAGTGTGCAGTCCAGCCTGAGATGAATATTCAGAAGTTGGTAAGAAGATGCCCCATGCTGAGTTTCGGGCTCAGGACAGGGTCTTCCCAAACTCCCCTTTCCCTCCACAACTTTAGCAGTTGGGTCCTGTCAACCCTGCCCAGCTTCTCGGAGCTCTGAGGAATCACACTTGTGCCCGCTGTCTACTCTCACTCCCCACGTGCTTCTCTCTTCGTCCCCACCCCCCTCCTCCAAATGTGCACGAAGAGTGTGGGACTGGCCCATCTGTGACAGATCAGGGGTCAGCTCGGGCCTTGGCAAAGGGGCTGCACAGAGTGGCGCTGATGGGGCTGGCCACACAGTGGGATTTCTCTCTAATTGGAAGCCTGGTGCCCAGCAGAACCTGGTGAACTGCCTGAGTGGGACAGAGCCAGCGATGACAGCCAGGCCAAGGCAAGCTGGAACATTCCGGTGCAGTGACAGCTTGAGCCATAGCAACAGAGGCAGGCCATCCAACTCCCCGTCCCCAGTGGAACAGGTGGCCGTGGAACAGGGTTTGGGCAAACTTCAAAGAAGTTCACAATTTTACAGTTTCTGATTTATAATCACAGACAAGTCTTAAGTGTATATAATACGTTCTGGGGAATGATTTTTTTCTCTCTTGCTCCTTCCTCCCTCCCTGTCCCGTCTGTCTCACGTATACCATGAGCAAACATGGAAAAAAGGAAATGGGCCTGAGAAATCTATTTCCTCACAAAGTTACCTAAACGGAATGATCCTGCCCTGCCCCAGGCAGAGGCAGGGACCTAACCCGCGTGTGGAGACTGCAACCAGCCCTACTCGGCCTGACACGCACAGCACAGGAGTTTAACAGAGAACAAGAGCAAGACAGGACTCAGTGCTGGTGCTAGTGGAAAGCTAACTAAAACAACCCAATAATTCCATTTACTTCAGTCTTCTTCTCTCCTCTCCTGCTAACATTAAGAACATTAACGACAGCCATGAGGTTAGGAGAGTGTAGACTGTACAGAAATCTTCCAAAACAATTCTGGAGGCAGGACGGTCAATTCCAACTCCCGGCCCCACCACGTCCTAGTTGTGCCCACCTCATATGGCTGTTTTAAGTATTAAATGCAATAATAAATGTATGTATTTTTGAGATACAGTCTTCCTCTATTGTCCCAGGTATATTGCAATGGCATCATCTTAGCTCACAGCAGCCTCAAACTCTTGGGCCCAAGTGATCCTCCTGCTTCAGTCTCCTGAGTAGTTGGAACTATTGGTGCCCCGCATCACACCTGGGTAATTTTTCTGCGTTTAGTAGAGATGGGGTCTTGCTGTTGCTCAAGCCAATCTCAAGTTTCCAAGCTCAAGTGATCCTCCTGTCTTGGCATCCCAAAGTGCTAGGATTATAGGCATGAATCGCTTGGCCTAAATGCAATAATCTTTACAAAATAAATAATAAGCATACTATGCTCAGTACATAATAAATATTCAATAACTTTTGTTACTGATGTAATAGATATTATAATATTGTGCATATAGAGAAACTATATGGCTCCATCTTCATTTTCTCATTTACTCCTGCCTGGTGATGACCATTTTCCAGAAGAGAATGCTGAGGCTGTGCAAGATTAAGAAACCAGCATGAGGGGAAAGCAGGAATAACCAAGCCCAGCTTCCCACTCTAATTTAGCTGCAATGCCTGGGCTGTCCCATACTACCCCCTGAGCCCCAGGGTTTTATTAGCCTATCTGAAATACCTTCAAAGATGCCTCCTCCTACAGTGGAGGGGTGAGACAACTGCCTGTAGTTGGGATATCTTTTACTTCGCCTGAGACTCAATGTCCTTTGTTCTGGGGTTTTCCTCTGGATTCCAATAACTATAAGGAAGCTAAGTCCTCTCCCTCACCCTCACCACTGGAGAGCCCAGAGACTTTACCCCACACCCCTATGTCTTATGAAGCACCACAAGGAGAAAGAGGTGGCTGGGCACCTCGAGCAGCCCCAGAAGACGGAAAGGTGAGGTAAGAGAGCTGAGACATCCCCAGTGTCATGGAGGGAGCTGGTGACCTCATCTCTTGTCTCGGTTCCCCAGTAGGCAGGGTCATTCTTGCTCACAGCATCCACGATTCTCTGATTCTCTGTCCCAAACCTGACCACTTATCCTAAGAGCCCACGCCCCCCACCCCGGTGCTGTGCGCTTGCCTCTGCCTCTGTGTTAGCTATCTCACGATGGGTGCAACTGCTCCTCTGCACCCGTGGTGCCCACTAGCCACACTGCAGGGAGACTCCATTTGTCCATTTGTTCATTCACTCAACGAATGCTGACTGAACACACCCCATGTGAAAGGGGCTGTGCTCTGTGGAGTCAGTAACAACAGCAAACAGACACAGCCCTTGTTGTCATGGAGCACCAGGCTGGTGGAGGATAATAAACACAAATAAATGCACTGTTCTAAATTAAACTACATACTAGGAAGGAAACTAACTGGAGTCCATGACAGACAATAACAGGGAGATCTACTTGTTTTATTTTTCTAAAACAAAAGTAGCATTATAGGTGGTAAAAAATTCAAATGCTATAGAAAAGTTTAAAATAAAAAGTTTTCCTTCCTGCTATGAGACCCAGTCATCTCCCTAGAGGTAATCACTGCTAACATTTCTTGTATATGTTGACTAAAAAGAATATACGTATACCACAGCACACATGCCCTTCTAAAAAATGTTTGCAAGGGGAATCGTGCTACACATATGTTGTTATCAACTTGCCTTTATCTTTCCTTATCAAAACATGTAACTTATTCTTTTAAATGACCTTCCTAGTACTCTATTGGACAGATGCTCCATAATGTATTTAACCCAGTCCAGAGGAGACTTAATTTTGAGGGGAGGGGAGAGGAGCGAGGGAAGGTCTTTCTGAAATACACACAGTGCAGCTGAAGCTGAAGAAGCAGGACTTGGCAGAGTAGAGAACAGCATGTGCTGGAAACCTGGAAAGCTGAAGGCTGGAAAAGCTGAAGGCAGGACAGTGTGGTTAGTGTGGGGCCCAGAAGGAGAGAACAGCACAGGGTGAGGCAGAAGAGGGTGTCCGGTGCCCAGCGGGGGAAGGACTTGCACAAAAACCAGCCAGGAAGCACATACCGATACCCGCCCCATGCAAGACTCCTCCTAGAGGCACATTAGGGGAAAACCAGGATGGACTAAGCATGGAAAAGCTGCAAAGGGAGACTCTATACACTACAAATTTAATAAATCAGGAGAACAAGGACAATCTAAGTCCTTTCCTTGGTGAATCATCTCTGAATATGAGAGGCAGAAATAAGGGCTTTCTACTTTGTTCTTCCATAATACTTTATTCATGGTACCTTGCAGGAGGGCACAGTAAATGAAATTTGCCCCAAGTCTAAACCCTAGATGGTGACCAAGCTGAGAGCAAAGACCACATCACAGGCACTTCTGTTTCAGGATTGGCTGAACAGAACTGAATCAACAGACACCCCTTTGATCTGAAAGTCACACAAATGGAAGAGCCATGTCGATCTTCTCTACATTGTCCCAATTTTAAGTGCTACTGAGTCCTAAAGTTGCCTAAGTAGGATGCATTTCACAAGGACAACCAAGAGTAATCCTTGGATACTTCTGGATTTGGTAACATGATAGCAAAGGATTTGCTTCACTTGAGAGTTCCAAGTCCTGCACAGAAAGGCCTGCACATATGTAAGAATCAGTGGATGAGTGGAGACAGTTTCAGGAGTCATCCACATTCAGCCCGGTATGGACCATCTAGCTTCCATCCTGAGGTGGGGTCAAACGTTCTCTGGACACAGCCAGTAGAAGCTTGTTAACACCCAGCAACAGCAGTAGGAGTCCAGTTCAAAAAGAGAGACTGCCAAATGGGAAACCAGAACACCAGTCTGCCACCACCCAACAGGTCTACCCAACAAATCAACTACCAGAAGAGACCACAGAAATGCCTAAGTGGTGCCTAAATAAATAATGGAACCCTACAGGAATACCAGTAGATCAATTACAACTGGTTTCAAAGATGTGAGAAACTGCCATTTACCCTGAAATACATTTATTATGGATAATATCATCACATCCACACACGCTGAAATGCTAATTACCTAGCAAAGTCCCAGAAGGATCCTTTTCTGCTCTTGTGGCCTGACAGTAAAAAGCCTACCTGCCTCTTCCGATGAAGCCAGCCCCAAATCTCTGGGATGCGTTTTGTGATATTCTGCATTCAGATCCACCTGCTGTTTGCTTGTCTGGTTAACACTAGAACAGAAAGTGATTTCTTAGAGTGGACTCAGTTTGCAATGAGTACACCCCAAGCACTACCTCAGCTCTTTACCTGCAGCAAAAATCTAAGTCTGGCAGGAAGGAAAAAACAGAGGCAACACCCTAATCTGGCCCCTGGGTCCCTCCCTGGCAAAGATGTTTTAGGCAGGGAGCTGCCTCTTAAATGTGACCTTTTTTAGGTTTCTACTCTGCTAATTTTCTTCATTGGGATTTCTGCACAGAATTCCCTGGTCGTGTCCAGAAAGGATTTTATAGAGCTAAAAGTCTCCTCTATTCTCTAGCATTTTCTTACCCCAACACCTTCGTAAATGATACAAGTGGTTGGCTGACCTTACAGGCTCCTCAGGGTGCTTAGAGACAACACCCGCCCCCTCACTTCATCTACTAACTGAGCTCCCAGCAAACACCCTACTTAGTTACACGTCTCTTCCCGAACTTCTTTCCCACACAGCATTCTGTCCACTGCAGAGCGTTAGGAGCTGTTAGGGGCTCACACCCATCATGCTAAGTTCAACAGCCAATCATCACGAAAGGGATCTGGACATCCTGCTTAAGGACACCCCAATAAGAGCAGTCCAGACCCCCTCCTCCAGTCTGTGCCCAGAGTCAATGGGCATTAGCAGAGCTTGTAAGCAAAAAAAAAAAAAAAAAAAAAAGTCCATGTCTTTAGGAGATGGCTACTAAAAACCAGAGATCATTATATTTTTCTCTGCAGCTGCAAAACTTTGTTTTACTGAATGCTGTTACCTTCTGCATCACGTAGAGAGAATTTTAAACAGGCAAATGGAAGAAGGTCTGATTGAAGATGAAGTTAAGTGAAAGAAATTGGTCTCATTTAGCACATGACAGGATTCATCTGTGTTCCCAAGTCCACTGAGGTGGCATCATGGGCGTTTCATATTCATGAGCTGCTGCGACACTATGTCCCCTCATTTACAAAGAGCCGTGTTCAGCAAATTCTGTCCCTGTGGACACCCCGTGCATTTCATGGTCTTGTCAGAAAGACATCAAACGCTCCAGTAACCAAATACCAGAAAATGGCTTTAATTAGTGGATCTCAATCGTATAAATAATTTTTTTCTAAGTGAAAAAATGGAGAATTTTTTTAAAAGGGAAGAGAAAAGGAGAAAGCAATAGGCAACAGGCTTCAAAAACCCGAAGGAACAAGGGGAAGAGGTGTCTCAGAGGAGCTTCCGAGCAGTCCCTTGCACTCCCAAATCAGGAGACATGGGGCACAAACACGTCTCCGGTCCCTGGCAGGTCTGCTTTATGAAGACTTGTCCCTTGTGATTGCACCTGATTGGAGCCAGGTCCAGGCTGTACCCGTTACTGGCAAGTGAAGAGAAGAGTCTGTAAATGGGTGTCGACGCCTACAGAGCCGTGCTGTGAAGCTGCAAAATGGCAGTGACCACAAGGTGTGGCCCCAGGACAGAGTGGGGCATCTTGTCAGGAGCCAGGCATGGGCAGGTCCCTGAGGGGGTGTGCAATGGGGACACAGGAAGATGCCCTGTTCTGTGGTGCCAGTTCAGGGTAGTTTTTTCCATCTGTGTCCCATATGTTGAAATGCCTCCCTGCTCCTGCCAAACTGAATCTCTCCCAATACTGCTGGGGAAAAAGATCACAGATCTTCAGAGGAGGAAGATCAAAATTGTTGATTGTTCCTCACAGCCCCCCCCCCCCCCAGCTGTGACAGCTCTCTTGACTGTCAATGGGTTGGAGAGGGAGGTTTGGATTGACTTCGGTTTCTGAGAGAAGTCAGGCCGCAGCACAGCCGGGTTCTGGCTGGATCATCAGCAGACAAGTGAGTTTGCTAAGAGCGTGGACTCAGCGCCTGGTATTCTGCAGCGTGTGAGGCCTGACCTCGTAATGTTACCCACGGAGGGATGCTGCCATGCTCTGAAGGAGCCACGAGTGCAATACCCCAGACAGAACCCACCCTATCATCCACCCAAGTCCACAGAGGGGTATACAAGAAGCAGAATTGGCAGCGCAATGGTTCATCAAGGGAGTGAGCCGTGCAGCAATGCAAGGGTAACACTCAGTAGGGACAAGGAGGGACCAGCACCCGTGCCCTCGGGAAGGATCCTCAGGTCAGGAGCCTTAAGTGAATCAGTGCTGAGAAGACCCCAGAGTCACCTGCCAGGGTGACCTCTATGGAATGTCATACCACTAGTTACTGTCAGTGAAGGAAATGAAGAACAGTGCTCTTCTAATAGCGCTCTCAGAGCTTCTGCCTGTTCCAGCTGTTATTTGTGGGATGTGTTAAGGACAAGGAGGGGTAAAGGACTTTAAACGTGATGAAGGAACGAAGTGGCTAGAAGGAATGGAAGTGGAGAAACTCTCCACTCTCTTCAATAAGACCCAAGATGAGTGATACGGCATTAATGTGACAGAGGGTGGCTGCTCAGCCGCCAGTAAAAGTATGTTAGAAAACAGGCACATCTGATTCTATTTCATCCTCTTCATGTTACACTGAAAAAAACAAGACAAACTACACTGCTTTTATTCTAAATCCTTAGGTTTTGTATTTTTCCTTATATATATTTATTAAAAAAATGCTCCTTTGATCGGTGCCACCCGTGACACCCCCACATACGGAACGCTTCTGAGCAGTTCCCTCCGCGCAAGGCCACTGCTGGTGACAGCCAGCTGGTTTTGATCACAGCCATTCCGAATCGGATTTTCATAAGATAGATGAGGAGTCTTACTGCTGCTCTCTCTCTTATCAGATGAGAAACAGAGGGGGAGGGGAAGGACAGATCCTGAGGGAACAGCGCAACAATCAAGGGCTGCGTGTTTCTTTCTCTGTCCCTCCGCTGCTGCAATTTTCAAAGGAGTTTGCCTCGGGCACTTTTAAATGATGGTGTCTCAATTCTGTAATCATCTTTCAAGAGCTTTCTCTTAAAGGGTCTTTTAGGTAAACCTAGTCCGTCAACCACACTTATGGACTTAGGAATCGCATTTGTGTCCTCCTGTGTGTGTACACACGTGAGTACACAGACACAGAGGCGTGTGCATGTGCACGCTCACCATCTTTCTACCTAAAAAGCTGGTAGAACCTAAAGCAAGACAAGGAGATCAACCATTTGGCTCAAAAGTTCGCCTCCTGCTAGGGTAACAGGGTCCCTTATTATCTCCTCCCCAGATTTCTGCCATACCTAGGTTTTGTTCCTCGAGTTTTTTAGAAACTAATCTCCGTGTGAGATGTGTGTCAGATGTGTCAGAAAGAAGACTTCTCCAACTGAGGGCTAAGCAACATCCTAAGTCCAACCTTGGGTGTATAAACACACCTGTCCCTTCCCGTCTCACCTGGGCTCTATGTGTCAGCCTTCGGTCTGAGAAATGAACCACAGCCGTCTAGTTAGAACACCAACAGTCACCAGTCATCTCAGGCCACTACCTGCTGTGTTTTTGGTTGCAAAGACTATATGGAGCAACTCTGCAGCTCCATCTGTCTTTTTTCATTGCAGAGAACACTATGCATTTCCCTTATATAGCCCTCGTCATTTGAAACGTACCTCCTACAACACTGAGCTTCTTTCTTTCTGACGGATATGAATCTGAGCAGTCTAAGATCTCCCTGGGCAGCGGTCCTCGTCAGTGTGAGCCCATGTGCATTCAGAGCCTCTCCCCTGCTCCCATCCCTCATCCATCTGCTTCCTTCATGGTTATGGGATGTGGAGAAGTGCCTGTGCCTCTCCCCGAAAGCTGGAACACTGCTTATTCTCACATCTGGGGTAGTCTCACAAATCCAAATGGGATTAGCTGTGTCCTATCCTGATGCTATCTTCTGTAGTCAGCTGGGACAGGATCCAAGGAGTTAACAGAATACATACTCTGCTCTCTGTAATGATTTTGGGGAGATTTAACTCTCTTTTACTTCTGTCAGTGCTTAATGTTGGATGATTTGCTATTAATCACAATCCTCTAAGCAGACTACAGCATGACAGAATGCTGACAGAGCCTTCTCTCTGTGTTCCTGGAGGAAGGTTAATACAACCTGCTTCATTTAAAACATACACACACACACACACACACACACACACAAGGCACAAGACTTCTATTTCATGGTTCCCATGCCTCCTCTTCAGATGGGGACGTGCAAGCAGCTGCTCACATGAACAAGGAAAATGGAACCCAAGTTTGGGCAGAAATGTTTCATTTGGGAAGTCTACGGTAGCCTAGGGATTTCAAGGCCTCTGTCCTAGCCCTGACAACGGCACTGGTGGAGGACTGGTTGAGACTGTTGTGTGGATTGCAGCGGGACTAGAGTAAAACAAAACATAACTGAGATGACAAAGAACAACTGAAATCTGCTCCAAGCTTAACTCACTTCTCAAAACCTCCCCTGACACTCTGCCTTGGTGGAGGTAGGGGGGCAAAAGAATATAGTCAAACCAGTCTCTATTACACTTGCTGAGTCGGGCAATCCCAAACATCTCTTCATCTGTCAACCCCTAGAAACCTGTAGGGTGGGTCGTGGAACCTTTAATCACTTCCTGTAAAACCCCAAACCAAATGAAACAACTTATCTTGCCCCATTAAAGGAACTTCTGGGAAGTTCTATGTTAACTTTTCTGTTGTCTTACTCAGTCAGGGAGACAAGCTCTGGCCAAAGCCACACTGGGGAGTAGAAAAATCAGCCCCTGTGGCCTCCAGGGTCTACTCCACTAGAGTTCATTTTTCTTTAGCTGCCAGGACTGGGGCTTTAACTGCCTATTAAAGAAGAATTAAATTTAGATTCCTGGTCCACAGAGTTGAGGTTGAGGGTGTATCTGATCAGGAATCAGGAAACCTGGCTCCAGGATCTGCCCCTAATTTGTTGACTGAATCAATTACTTGTCAACTCCAGGTCTAAGTTTCTGTATCGCCAAAATGAAGTTTCTAAGACATCCTTATTCTGGAGTGTCCATTGGAATACATCTGGAGTTATTTATTTATTTATTTATTTTGGTTGCAGTTTGGCCGGGCCGGGCCTGAACCCACCACCCTCGGTTATATGGGGCTGGCGCCCTGCCCACTGAGCCACAGGCGCCACCCTAGAGTTATTTTTTTTTAAAAGCAGCAGTTCTCAACCTGTGGGTTGCGACCCCTTTTTAACAATGAAAATACAATGCAGCATTTAGAAGGGTGAGAACCACTGTTTTAAAGTCTTTTCTGCAGATTTGCCTATGGAAGTCTTCCCGATGTTCCATAGTCACAGTCATGCCTTTCAAATAAAGCGTATCATCACCTTTGCTTAGAATCACTGTAATAAAAATTCATCTTCTATAATGCAATTAAGCTGCACGGATTCCACCTCTGATTCATACCATGATCTGGCAGCACCAGTTGGGGCCATTTTATATTCTGCATGGTCTCCTGAGTGTCCCACGTCTCTGGGGTGTGAATTTGTTTCCTCTGCTGTGTCTCAAAGAGGCAGGTTGGCACAGGAGCTACAAATCCAGCACTTCCTGGCCCAAGTAGTACCCTATGGGGTCTTAGGTTTTACCAAACCTCCCAAATTCTCTAATACTCACACTGAGACCTATAAAAGTCCAATGAAACTCCTTCCTCTCACCGTGAAGTAGTTTCTCACCTCTGGAGGACTAAGCATAGGTACTCTTGAATTCATTACGTAAAAGAAATCTCAGTAGATATGATGGAAAAGAAAGCATAATGAGAAAGGGCATGCTGCTTCCTGTCACAAGAGCTTTAAAGGTCTGGTCTCTCCGGCTTGCCTCTATCCAGCCCAGGCACTGCCGCAGACAAGACCTGGCAGCGAGAGGATCAGCAGAGCTGAGGATACGGCCAACGAGTAAATCTGAGAACCAGGATGGATGTGCAACAGGCTGCTGGGAAAACAAGTGAGACAGGCTTCCCCCATAAGCAGGGCTGAGAAAGCAGAGTGATTAGGAGACACAAAGACCACATCTGATTCCTGGTGCCGCCACTTACTCTGTAGCAGCTCAGACTGGCTCAGAAAAGCCACTTGCCATGCTTTTAGGAATTTTATATGTAGGTTGTCAAACATAAACATCATTAAGGATGAAAGTATACACCCTCTTAATAAATAATATTCAAAACAAAGGTAATAAGTACTCAAAACTCACCACTTTAACTATGCCCTCAAACTCTGTAGTTAGTGATGTCATGTTGGTAACTTGAAACCAGCCAGGGTGGAAGTTTTTGCACCATAGTCATTGGCAAACATTACCAATCAGGACTCCCCCACCCCCGGCCCCCAGCCCCCGAGAGTTGATTGTAAATATTTACCAGCACGTCACTGCTTATTAGCCACATGATCTTAGGGAGTTATCTAGCTTCACAAAGCTTTCATTTTTCTCTCTGTAAGATGGAAGTTAGTATAATGCCTGGCTCATAGTAAACACAAACAACACTATTTCCTATAAGGATGACCTGTTTTTCAAGATTCTTACCCAATATCCTATAAACATAACAAAGCTTAACAAAGCAGAGACAGAGGTGAGGGCAGCTTAATCCTTGGCCCGATGAGTACCAATCCACTTCACCCCAGCCCCAATTCCTGCTGTGGATATAGAGTTCCCAGGTGAGTATGTGTTAGGGAAGGCTAGGGCAGCTAAGGAAGAATTCAGCGTCTAGTCCTGGTAACTTTGAACTTTGTGTGCTTGATAAACACAAACTAAAAAGGAACATTATTTAATAAATATCAGTGGTGGTCACAATCTTCCTTTAAAAATCAGAAAGGCAAAGGAACTAGGTTTAGGAACCACCTAGGAAGTCTTATATGCTGGATTACGCTTAAGGAAGAAATGTCAACATAAGAGAACGGTTTACAAAGCAAAAATGGAGTTGAGACATCAGTGTTCCAATTTATCTGTTTTTAAAGAATTCTTTCCACTTTCTCGCCATGACAAAGCTGTTTAGGCTCACAGTGACTCTGCTGCTTGCAGAAGGGATGAAGGATATGGAAGAAGGATTAAGCAATGAATAAGATCCCCAAAAGAGCGTTAGAAAGACTGGAGACAGAGATGAACAGGAGAGGGAGAAACGGAAACGTGAGGGAGTTGGTGGACCTCTACAGACAGCATTTTTCTAATTCCACTGACAGCCTAGAATCTCACATCTCTTCCAGCCTCACTGCTTGGCTGTGTTCAGCCACTTTTACCTATTTTCCCTGTTGACATGGATAGAAAATTGAGCAATTACCCTTAAACTCAACACTCTCAGATCATCCAGATTGCTACACTTGCGGAATTAAGTCCTCGATCGCCCCTGGCTAGAAATGGCTCAACTCAGCTTGTCCTTTAGGAATTAAACACTTTTTGGCTGGCCAGAAGGATTTATTATTCCTAAGGTTTTGAGGTATTCAATTCTGTCAAAACTGGACCTCTGGAGGCACAGGAGCACAGCCCTCTCCAGTGGGGAAGGGACACGCCCAAAAGCTGAGAGCTGACAGAGTGGGAGCTCTAATTCCACTCGCTCCACTAAAAGGCAATAGTTAAACACAGGAAAAGATAGGAGGCTTTTTTAAAGCTCCTGTTTTCGGGGACTTTTCACTTTTTAAAGACATATTTTGGAGCTCATCATTTCTTTTTTAATGTGAATTTAGCCTTGAAATAAACTATCTGAAATTTGACTCCACATTCAATTGCATAGCCAGAGATTATTTAGACATGAACATTTCTTATCTTTTTAAAAGGTGAAGAATTTTTCTCCCCCTTGTGTGTCTCTCAGTGTTCACCTTTAAAGTCTCACGTTCTATCCGGAGTATACTTCCTGGATAGAGATAGAGCTGGATTTCAGATCTGAAGGAGACTAAACAGGCCTGGGCGAGTTAGAGGCAGGACACTGCCTTGCACTGACAGTCTCCTCTCCTCTGCCAGGAGCCCCACACACACCCAACTTCCACTCCCCTTTCCTGGAAATTTCTACTCTTCCTTCAAGTTGAAGTTTAAGCCACTTCTTCAGCATGACCTTCCCCCACACTACCTAGTGACCCTCCTGCAGGGGACTCACTGTCATGTGTCCTTAGTTTAGTTGTGTGACTATCTGTTTAAGTCCTGTTTCCCCAACTGGGCTATGAACTGCTGGAGGGCAAGGACGACGCATGTTTTGTTCACCCTCATGTCCGCATGTGTGCAGCCTGGGCACCACATCCCACACAGCAGCATTCGGTAGTTGAACGAATGAACGAGTGACTTGCGATCTTGCAGAGACTGGGCTTAATCCTAGTTCAGATCTGATGCTCTTTCTCTAACACCCACAACCTTCTATGACAGAAGTCGAAAGGTCTTTGGGCAAGTCAGAAACTCGATTCCAAGAATAAAAATGGATAATTACGCTACTGAAGGATGGTCATCTAAATAGGACAGATCAGTTCTGCTATACTACAATTTTGGAATCCTGAGGTCATTTGGGCTCTCTGGCTGTCCATCATCCTCCAGCTACTCTACATAATCACAAATCCCAATTTCCCTGAAGCATTGTGGCAGCTATAGCTGTGATGCTGCCTAGAATCAGCAAATTAGGTGACTGGCAATTTTCATAACTTCAATAAAGGTAGTTTATGTGGGGAGGCTGAAAATCTGTAGTTGAGAACAGACTAGAATCAGCACCCATCTCTGCAGAACCAGATTCTCTTCTGGTTACTGAGAACTCCTTGTTCAGCGTCCACGTAGAGTCACTCCTTATACTCAGGCATCTCACCTCGGAAGGCCTTTCATATTCTTCTCCAGCTAACGAAATCTTACCCATCCTTCAGAACCACCACAAGGTCTCCTGGAGAGTTCTCAGTCCACAGGTATTGTTTCCTCTTCTGAATGTGTGACCATTAATAATGACCATTGGCCACTTTTGCCTTTCATTAAACTGTTGTCTTAGCTATTTAACTCCTACAATGTCTTTCATCTTTTATGTTCTCTCTCCGACTAAGTTCTTTAGGGCAGGGTATCTAACCTTTTGTCTTTTCTGTGCCACGTTCAAAAGAAGAGCTGTCTTGGGCCACACATTAAATACATAAACACTAACAAAAGCTGATGAGCAAACAGGCAAAAAAAAAAAAGGTCTGTGCAGAATTTTTGTGATATCTGCCACCACAAAGAAGCAAAAAAGTCCTCACATAATAATCCTAATTTTGAAGTGGCCCATTCAGAGGGTCTTTTAAAATCACTGAGCAGGTCCAAAGTTTGCAATCACTAAAATAGAAAATACACATACCTAAGTAATAAAACATCTCTGCTTTGGGGATTTATTATAAAAGTAAAAGGTAAGTGGGCAACATAAAATTAGTGAGATATCTGGCATTGTATTTGAGAAACTAATGCACTAATATCTGGTTTGATGGAAGTAGCCGCAATTCTCAGTGAGTTCTCGAGGTGCTCACCAGATGTTTTGGTTCTAATTTCATTTTCAATGTGCTTCATTCTTTTTTTTTTTTTTTTTTGAGACAGAGCCTCAAGCTGTCACCCTGGATAGAGTGCTGTGGCATCACAGCTCACAGCAACCTCCAATTCCTGGGCTCAAGCGAGTCTCCTGCTTCCGCCTCCCAAGTAGCTGGGACTACAGG